>JAAAKO020003804.1:27051-38134 GCA_010015015.2 Bolitophila cinerea | reverse complement strand
AGAAAATAGTCTGTGGGCACCCCAGATACGATGCTTTCTTTTCAGTAAATGTATCTATCTATCTATTTATCTATCTATATTTAATTTAGGCATAAGATAGTGAAGCTTAGTTTCTTTTAGGACATTTTTATAAAAAAATGTATTTGCTTCTTTTATATTAGATAATTGCGTTGTTAAACATTGGCTTTTGCGCAATAAAGCAAAAGGGCGGCTTAAATAAGGGCGCAACGAATCTTTAGAGTATGACATATTTGTTTTAGCTATCAGATGTATATATAGAAACAGTATTCAAAGGAATGCAATGCATTTCAGAAAAGCTTATATTGCGTTTATATTCTTCCTATTAGCGTGCACAATAATTTCCAATATTACATATATGATTTTCCGGACTGTATATTGAACTCACACTAATAGAAAATACTCACACACACACACACACACACACACACACACACACAAACACACACACACGCACTCACAATCACACACGCACATCGGAGCGTCTCGGCGTCGCGTAGGTCGCGGCGGGGCGCGGCGAATTGAATCTCGCCTGCCGCACGCGAACCAAGGTGTTTTTTATATTCACGGAATGCTAAACACGTCTACACAATTTCCCGGAAACACTTTATGATTATTGCACACACACACACACATTGTCCAGACTCTTGGGCGACACATCTCTTAACTTCTATATGTATATATATATAGTCTCTCACTCACCATTTGTGATATGATGATTATTTGCTGTTGATGTGTGAAAACCATGATTATACATGACTTGCAACCGAATTCCGATGTCTTCTCGATCATGTCACCAAAAACACTGATGGAATGAATCGGTGGCACCGTGCTTTTTACTGACTTTCACATTCAGCGAGCGCGGCCATTTCGCGCTTTATATGCTATACGCTCACACGTTGTGCTCTCTCGCTGGCGTGGATGCGTGAAGGAGCAAGCAAGGCAAAAAGCCCAGCTGAATGAGTTCTCCCTGATGATGCGCACATAGTGTTCGTGTCGTTTGTGCTGCTGTCTCGCTCTGCTTGTGTGTACATGTGTGTGCAAGAAAGCTTTTACATGATTTGAAGCTTTTTTTACGAAGATGTCTGTGAGCGAAGCAGTTCGTGTCATTTCGAAGTGGACGGTATGGTATAGTACACATACTATACAGGGTGGCCTATAAATCGTATGCCCAAAATAAAAGGCTTAAAGTCAAGAGGTATTGCAATAAGCAAATAAAACGTATTATAGCAAATATTATAGAAAATAAAAATTCGTATATTTTATATAAATATCAAATTTACCTTAAAGAGTATAAAAACATTTTCTGACACCAAATTATCCTATAGCATGCCTTTAGATAAAGAGAGACGAACGCACGCAGGTCTCAATTTGGACCGACTGTATTATTATTATTAAATACCTCTGGTTGCTTCCACTACTTTAACATCCTGTGATTTGCCAATAGGCTCCTGGAACTACCAAACTTCACCACATCGGAAGGGTCCACTACACCAGCTTTGGCCTGGATTACTCCTGGTTGTAGTGATGCATTAATTGGATGTGGTAACTTGTTAGCCCTTCTTAGGGTTAAAGTCAGGCTTTTCTCTTGATGAGAATGGCCGATACCTTTGTTTCCGTTAGAAATTGGCACGCTTACTTTAGACACACTTAAATCGGCTCTTACAAACCACTACAAATCAAAGAGAAAGGTTATCGCTGAACGGTATAAACTCTATAAAAGAAACCAATAGCTGAAAGAATCCATAAACGACTATGTTATGGAGTTGAAAATGCTGGCAAGTTCATGTGAATTTGCAGATGTAAATATAGCGTTATGAGACCGGCTAGTAATGGGGTTATATGACAATAATATAATACACTAGCTTCAGCACAGAGAAGGGCAACTAATATTGAGATAACATGTACAAAACATCAAAACAGAGAATGCAGCGGATATTCATTACCTTCGGGGAAGGCAAAACCAATGGACACCACCGAACAAAAACGAGCAATACCACAATACGAATAGACGTCAAAAATGATTAGTTGCTACATTTGTCAAGGACCACACTATACGCACGGGATCGCCCAGAAAAACGAAGAGTATCAAATGGAGGTCGAGGGTTTTCGCACAGGAATCGAAGCCCATTTGGAGGATCAGTTAGAGCAATAGAGGAGCATACTCTAGAGTATAGTATCAATTCAATGAATATAAATTCATTTTTTTTTCTAAATGTTTAAATTCAAATATAATTGTAAACGGAATTTCTTTGTTGGTAGAAATTGATTCGGGATCACCTTTTACGGTTATTATTTATAAATTTAATGATTTTAGAAGATATTTCCCTAATCTTAAAATATCTAATTTCAATAAATATTTTGATGTCATAACAGGTGAAAAGATCGAAGTGGTTGGACTAAACGAAAACGATGCAGGAACCCGGATCTTGGAACTAATCGTTATTAAAAGTAAAAATTCATTCACTCCCCTGTTGGGACGTTCGTGGCTGGACACGTTGTTTCCGAACTGGCGATCAGGAATATTTGGAATAGATGGAATTCGATCGATAACGAACATGGAAACCAAATCGGTATGGATATCAGAAATTTTAAAAGAGTATAGCAATGTTTTCTCTAAATCTCTAACACAACCGATAAAGCCTTTTGAAGCGAATATTCTATTGCAGTCAGATGCAACTCCTTTTTTAAACCATATACAGTTCCATATGGATTGAGGACTAAAATGGAAAATGAATTAGAACGACACCGACTCCAGAAGGGAGGCATTTTGACCCCTGTTAGACATTTAAAATGGGCGTCACCGGTAGTTATAGTAGGAAAAAAGACGGTTATATAAGAATGTGTGTATATTGTAGTCACATTTAACAAATATGTAGTTACAGAGCATTATCCAATACCACGTTTTGACGATATTTTATCTAATTTGGCTGGTCGCAAATATTTTTGCGTAATGGATTTGTCAGGAGCGCATTTACAGATTCGAGCTGAGGAAAACTCAAAGAAGTACCTTGTGATAAATACGCACAAAGGTCTGTACCAATATAACCGATTAGTATTTGGAGTTTCAAGCGCCCCATCCATTTCCCAAGTTATAATGGATGAAATTTTAAAAGCCTTGCCTAAAATAAAGGCTTTTTTAGATTATTTTTTAATTGGTGGTCATTGAGCACCGGATCCGAAAAATATATGGAGTTAAAGTCTTATCTTCGTCTTTTGATTTGTTATGGGAGACTTATACCAAATTTGTCTTCAGAATTATGACCGTTATATAAGCTATAACAAAAAGGAAAATATTTTAATTGGACTATCCAACACCAGGACGTATTTAAAAGATCGAAGGAACTATAACCTGAAAAATAATTTTCTATTGCCTGTGACGCTAGCCTTTATGGCGTAGGTGCTGTTTTATCGCATTTAATCAATGGATAAGAAAGGCCAGTTATGTTCACGTCAAGTACTCTAAGCCCGGCAGAGCGCAACTATTCACAGCTACACCGTGAAGCATTAGCTATTATATTTGGAATTCAAAAATTCCACAAACACATTTATGGACACAAATTTTTAATCTATACAGATCACCAACCCCTCAAGGAAATTTTTGGTCACAATAAAAGCACACCACCAGTAGCAGCTGCTAGAATTCAACGATAGGCGGTATATTTGTCAATGTATAATTATCAAATTGTCTGCAGAAAATCAACGCTAATATGTCATGCCGATGCTTTATCACGATTACCAATCCCTGAGAACACAAATATAGATCATATTCCATTTCCAGTAAATGCGATTTCTGCAGATATGCTGGACTATAACTTAATAAAATCAGAATCGAAAAAGGACACGTTGTTGGTCCGAAGCGAGTTCTGATATAAGTTTATCTACAGAACAAGACTGCATATTTTATGGGAAAAGTATCGTCATTCCAGATTCACTTAGAAAACCAGTACAAGAACTGTTACATGAAGGTCATATTGGGGTTGTCAGAATGAAATTACAGGCAAGAAACTATACTGTTGGTTTCCTTTTCCAGGATTAGACCAAAGCATCGAATTGAAGGTCAAGAATTGTAGTGTATGTAGTATGACAGCAAATAAGATTAGGAGTTCAGATATTTTCAGTTGAATCAAAACGCAATTCCCTTTTGAAAGAATACACATAGATTTTTTAAATTAAATGATAAAACATTCACAAAACTTGCGCTGGTTCGGTTGTCGAAGAGTTTAGAGACATATTTGCAATTATGGGAAAGCAAAGGAAATGTTATTGATAATGGTCCACCATTTAATATTCACGAGTTGACAGAGTTCTGCCGATCGAATTTCGTCGAAGTTCTGAAGTCCCCGTCTATCATCCGGAGAGCAACGGTTTAGCAGAGCGTGGAGTTCAAACAGCAAAAAGGCATTAAACAAATAGAGTTCTTGGTCTAGAAGACATATATGTTAGTGTCGAAGTTTTTGTTTATATATAACAACACCCCAACCACCACAACGAATATGTCCCCAAATAGCATTTTGTTTAAATTACAACCTATAATGAATATTGATGCAATTTTGCCAACAAAAGATATTATCATGTTCCCATCCTCGTCACCAAATGATAAGTTCTTATTTAGAACATTTCCAAATATAATCGTCTACTCGTATAGTTATTTATTTATTGACTGCCGAATCACGATTGGCCAAAAAATTAGATGGCCGAATTTCGATTGGCCGAATTGTTTTTTGATGGTTTTACCTTTAAATTCGGCCAATCGTGATTCGGCCAATCGTATCATTTGGCCAATCGTGTTTTGGCCAATCGTGATGATTCGGCCAATCGAAATTCGGCCAATCGTGTAGTACATTCCTATTAATGTATGTGAGAGGAGAATTATTCTTGTACACCTACACATCATCCTCTGTTGTGGATGATTCCACTCCTAAGACCCAAGTATTTGCATTTAGGCAACCTGGTTTTTCAAAACTGCATCACAACCGAAGTGCCGCCCAGTACGCAGTTTTGACTTGGATTTCTCCTGGCCGCTGGTGTTGATTGAAGCCTATAATATTATACAACATTTGAATGTTGTAACTCGCTAAGCCCATCGTCAGTTGGAAATCTGGGCTTTCCTCTCGATGAGGATGGCCGCGACACCTTTGTAAACTGATATAGTATAGGTGGGCACTGTGCATTATTCTTAAGAGACTTAATGTCACGAAAAAAAATCGTGACGATTGACTGGCTTGTGACTTATTCTCAAGTGATTTAACGACAGGAAAAATCGTGAGAGTAATGCACAATCTAAATGTGACTTATTCTCATAACGTCACTAAAACTCCTGACAATAAGTCACAGACCGCCTGTGCATTACTCTCACGATTAATGGCGTTAAGTCTCATGAGAAGAAGTCACAGTCGGCCTGTGCATTATCATCAAGATGCGGAATCATCTTGCTAAAAATGTTCTATCTCACAAAAAAATATAATAAAAATAGAAATAGTTTTTGCTAATCTTTTACTTGTTTTTTTCAAACCTGCTTATAAAAAACAAGTAAAAAATAAGCAATGCGCATTCCTTCATTTTTTTATTTTTAAAAAAGACACAAAACATTCTTTTATTTTAAACACCGAAACCCTTTAGGAAACAAATCCTGACTATAATGCACTGGCCGACTGTGACTTATACTCAAGAGACTGAACGCCACTAAAAATCGTGAGAGTAATGCACAGGGGGACTGTGACTTATTGTCTGGATATTTCATGACGTAAGAATGTTTCTTGAGAATAAGTCACAGTCAGACTGTGCATTACTCTCAAGATTTTTCCTGGCGTTAAGTCTCTTTTTTGTTAGTTTTGTTAGTTTTTATATCTACAGAAATATAAATAAACGCATGATGGAAAATGCCGGGAATCAAGATCTTGTCATTGACAAGAAAGTAATCAATTATTGAATATGATCCGTGTGCAACATCAAAATGAGTGGGAAATGCTTATTCATTAGAATGACATTCAAGATTCGTGCTTAAGCAATGCTTGAATGGCCTTTTACTGCGCGATTTCTTAAATATTAAGATTGGAAGTCTCCCATTTTTATAATATGTTCATAACTACTGCAAACTATAATTAATATTATAATTATAATGTCGAAGGCAGACATAAAAGCTTTCAGAAACTAAAAGTGGTCGCAGCAATATCATGTGTGGAAGCAGTCGATGTTGGCTTTTCTAAGAACGTAGAAATTGGCCGCGTGTGTGGCAGAAAACGATGCTGAGCAGAATGCCCGTAAACTTGAGGAAGCCCTCGGGTGGTTGTTTTCTATCTGTTGAAACATACATTTATATTCTCATCTGAAAGACGATGGCACTCTGATGAAGATTTGGCAGCGTTTGAAAAACCTACGAGGAGACTGCCTAGTTGGTCTCGATCGCGAGAGGTGTCATGTCTGTAGAGGCTTTTAGAAATACGCCTAGAAACATGCTCATCGATCGAAGAGTAAATTTCGAAGATATCGAATCGATGCAGAAGATCAAAGGGCTGATCGAAATTACAAAATAAAACGATGTCGTGTGTGCGTCAGATTCTTGCGACCAAACTCTCCAAAGGTCAATAAGATATGTGGCGGCAATTTGTTTGATTGCGAAGAAGATGCGATGTTCCAACTTCAGTAGGTAAAAACGACGACGAGACTAAAGGGTTGGAAAGGGAAAAAGTCGGGTGTCAAGGCCAAAAAAGACAAAACAAGCCCACCTTGACCAGATGAAAAAGCTGTGATGGTGTGCTAGGCTCGTAAGTCCCTCGTAGATCGGTAACCCGTCAAACAATTTCAGCTTTTTTGCACTTAAGCTGCACTTTATCTGCCTTCATGAGGCAGAGGCAGAGATGTCATGCACGTGTATGCAAATTCGTGAACAAACGGTCGAAAATGCCTTGGCAAAAATGTCTGCATGCATATCAAATGCATAAGTGCACATATCCATATATTATGCACTATTGGCATTTTACAGGCATATCTGCACGCGTGCAAAATACATGCAGATTATGTGCACATGCAGAAATTGTTTGACGGGATAGATAATAGGTGTGAAAGAGACAGAGCATAAGTGGTTTGTAAACTACCTAACAAACAGACGTCAATATATGGAAATATCAAACATAATTAACGAAACTGTAATAGTTCTGGAGGGTCTTCCTCAAGGTGGAATCCAGGCATGCAAACTTTTTCTGATTCACATGAACGACTTTTAAATCAGAATTTCGTGCATGGAAAAACTTATATGTACGTAGACGACATTGCAATTGTGTACTCGGAAACATATGAAAACTTTACAATCCTGGATGGAACAACAACACCAAAACAACAACATGATTATAACAAACACATTTAAATATACTATACAATAACAAAAAAAAGAAGTAAAAACCTTTAAATACTTAGAAGTTTACCTGCATAATATAAATTATCATAAGAAACACACATAACATATGTAATTAAAAATCCTCAATGATGGCTGATCTATTAAAACGTGTAAGTAGAGCATGCCCAAAACAACTGTATTGATCAATCTATTTCAGTATGTTCCAAAGACATATATCCTATGGTATAGTTGTGTTGTGCTCAGCTGCTAAAACTAAAATAGATAAACTGCAAAAAGTCCAAAACAGAGCAACAAAGGATATGTACTAACACAAAAGAAAACTGAAAACACAAAATTCATACACAGCTCACATAACTTAATACCAATACAAGAAATCATTACACAACAAAAATACATTGAAAACTAGACTAAAAGCTTTATAACTTATAATTTATTTGCGTGAGTGTTTTAAATTATTTATTTATGTTTAAAATGTTCGTATTTAATTTATATTTTATTTCTTATCTTTTTTCAAGATGGATAGCTGACATATAGTCAGCACGGCTCCAACCTGCAAAACTACATCTGCCAAGCTATTAAATTGTTTCTAATACAATTTAATTTAGTTACCTTTTATGTACACTATTTTTTACCCTATTATATAAGCCAAAAAATAAAATAAAATTAAATATACACCAGCTCTAAGCTCATTATATTTGCTCAATAAATGATAAAAAATAAATATATATATATATATATTTAAAATGCTAATTTCCGGGAAACGGGAATTCCCGCCAAACTCTAATTGCAAGGAACTTCCAGTTATCGAAGCAATTCAAATCAGTCGTTACTTATAGGTTCTCCGTTCAACATTCATCCAAATATATAGATTTTGTGACGCATCAATGGCAGAATATGGAACTCCAGTTTAATTACGAGTTGTACAAACAAATGGTTCTATAGTGGTATCATTTCTGACCGCCATCAAGACCTCCAATCAAGACAATCTGTTTGCCTCGTCTAAAATTTTTCGACTTTATGGATTTGCTGGGTATAGCAGAATCTATAGTAGTAAATATAATAATAACAAATTCATTTTTATTTTCTTCAAAACTTTATTTAACTTATATATCATAATAAACAAAAACAGTAATAAAAACTAACTTGTTTGTTTAAAAAATAATCCAGGGCCTAATAATTTAACTATAAATGATTTCCGCAAAATGTATATGTTTTACTATTTTATATATCTATAACGACTGTTGAATGCAAAATGTGAATAAAGTGTAAGAACTTGATTTATTTTTATTGACGGGTTGTTGTTGTTGTTGTTGGTTTTTTAAATACATATTATAAATAACAAATAAGTTAGGCATATATAATAATTATTAATGTAATAATTCAATAAATAACTGAAACAAACAAAAAAACGTGACACATTTAAATTAGTATTCTTTTTGGGTTTGAGTGGTGTGTAAGTGTGTGTATATGTATTTGTATATGTATGTATGATTTTTGTGTTTGTGTATTTGACATTGACTATATGCGATCGGTAATCGAGTATGAATTGATTTGAGCTATTTCATAGATTTTATTGACTAAAATTGGGTTTTAATTTTTATTATTATTGTTCAAACAAGTTTTGTATATATATACGATTATATATATATATATAATATAAATGTAGTATATTTTTATATAAAATATAATTTAGTTTAATACAATTGAATAATTTAGCAACATTGTTTTGATTTGTTTTAAAAAAACATCACCTTTTGTGCGTTTTTTTTGTTTGAAATAAAGGTATATAGTAATATCAATATAAATTAATATAAACATAAATCCAATATTCGGAAGACAAATGAAGTTGGCGAATGCATTTCAAATGTAAGTGTTTGTTGTATTGTGTATTTTGTGTAATATAAATATATGTATGTATAGGTAATTAATATGTATATATATATTTAGTTTTTATAATTGTTTTGTATCTATTTTTAAGCATAGTTTTAAAAATAAAAAATAAAGTAAAACACTATTTCGTATAACATTAAATAATTGCAAAAAAAAATATAAAATGGCCCCTTGAATTATGTTGTGGATTGTTTTGCTGTGTACACACGAGAAATATGTGTATAAAAAGGTGTTAAAGTGCATACACAGTGTAATAAGATAAGATGTTGATGTTATTTTTAGTTTACATAAATTAGAAAGATGTATAAATAAATGAAGATACAATAATCATATATATAAATATATGTAAATATAAATACTAACAAGAACGGTTGAAAATCCAATGCTATATTTTCTTAATCATGTAAAATATAATAAATTTAAAAACACAGTGTTGAAATTATTATTTATAAGTGATTAAGTATGAAACACAGCCGAGCGCATTATATTTCTCTCTGTTTCACATCACATATATGCTTTACAGTTTTATACACCAAAAATGAGTTTTTCTAGACCAGTTGGATTTTTTTTTTTTGGAAAATTGTATATATAATGGTTAGCATTTTTAAATAATTACGTAAATTTAAATATCAACCCGTTGAAATATACTTAATATGGATTATCAATAATAAATTAAACTGCGATAATAAATTGTTTAGCACTTTTTGTCTTTAAGTACAAATATTTTACTATACATTAGCTATTTTTTAGTTACGATTCCCTTCTAAAGGGCTTCTGTAATTTCGACAAAACTAATAAAATTCAAAATATTACAATTAATTGCAACTCGAACTTATTGTGTGTCCGAGTAAATGTATATATCATTTATTTTATTTATTATATCGAGTAAAAAATCCGTCTCATCTTGCAAAAATAGCATCGTGTATCAATTCAAAAATATGGTACTTTGCAGAGAATATAGACAAGATCTAAAACGGTGTTATTAAAGGGTGTGTGTATATTATATATATATAAAAAATTAAATATATTTTATAAGCTATATAAAAAATGTATAAATACTAATGGAAGATTTTCGAATTAAACTTGTGCAGGTGTCTTTTGTTGTTTTGTTGTTGTTAATTGATTTTGCCAATTTTGTTGTGTCGTGCCGTTTCGAACCCGTATCAGACATTCAATGGAGACGAGAGATATCACGTAAAAGCTCCACACTTTATACCACACACACGACACAAACGAATTTGGATTTAGGAAGAGATTTTAATGATTGTGACTACAGTCTAATTATATGTTTTTTTTTTGTTTTATAAATATATACAATTTTGATTTTGTGTGTGTTTGTTTTTTGTTTTCGTAAGGCACAATAAACCATATAAATCTCGATTAAAAATTATAAATAGGATAAAAATAAAAATAGATTTTACATACGATGAAATAAAATATTAATATTAAAATTAAAATTAAATACACACACACACACATAATAACAACGGAGAAAATTACCACATTTGTTGTTTGATATATTGTGCGTATTTAGTGTGTGTGTGTGCGCGGGTATATGTGTGTGTGTGTCGTTTGATGCGTTCTGCCAAAATAATATCGATACACAGCAATTTATTAATTAATTCAAAATATTTTTTAAAGCTCATGTAAAATTTGGAAATTAATAAATAAATGTTAAAAAGTGTTGGAAGAAAGATAAAGCGCGCCAAAATATTCGATTCAAAATATAGAAAATATTCAATAAATAAGGATGTGTTTTTCGATATGATAAAATATGTGCGGGTGTGTGTGTGTGTGTGTGTATGTGTTTATAAATAC
>JAAAKO020003804.1:0-27041 GCA_010015015.2 Bolitophila cinerea | reverse complement strand
ATCTACACTCCCACATATAGTAACAACTCAAAAAATTAGGACGTGTGTTGTGATATGTATTGTTCTGATTGTGTGTGTGTGTGTGTGTGTGTGTGTGTATGTGTTTATAAATACGGGTTAAATATAGCCATAATCACGACAATTCTTTTTTGTTTTGTTTTCAAACTTGTTTACAAGGCCAAATGTTTAAAACCATCAATGGTCGAGCTTAGCTGATTGAAAATTGGCAAACGAGCCTCTTCGCCGGGAGTTGGTGTCGAGATCGGTGACATATCCGTAGGACTAGCCGGTGGACTGTTCTGGGACGCAAAGGCGAACCCATAGTTTGGGCTGTTTTGTTCCGGAAAGAAACTGGTCATGGACGTACTCGGACTGAGCGACAACGAACCGGTCGGCGAGGCACGATCCGATCCAGTCGACATACTCATCGGTGGACTCATTGGAATCGGTTGACCATTAGCAATCGCAGCTCGAACGTAAGCAGCGTGCACAGCACGATTGTGATTTCTGGCCTCCTCGGCATTGTGTACGAAATGGCAACGAGGTCCATACGGACAGAATCCGACACTGTGGAACGTGCGGCACAATTCTGTCTTATACTTGGGGTGACGCTGGAGATTACGCAACTCATGAAAACCATGTGCAAACTGGCATTTCTCACCGTATTTGCACTCACCAGCCTCTTCAAAGGGACGACATAATTCAGTCTTGTATCTGTGATTTTCAGGAGAAAAAAGAAAAAAATATTTGGTTAGTGTCTCTATCGAAATTAATAATGAAAATAATTTAGTTACCTGGATGTGTTTACTTGGGGCAGGGGCTCGGATTGGGTGCGCTCAAGTTTGCGGTGGCCAAGGTTTTCAATTAGCGAGTTTACCAGCGAGACAACGTTACCACCTTGTGGATGAGATGCAGCACGGGTCAGAGCATTGTGGAGCAACATTTTCTGGTGTTGTTGTTGCAGTTGCTGATTCTGTTGCTGCTGATGCTGAACGACCATCACAGCGGCGGCAGCGTTTATTTGATGTTGAATCATTGCGGATGTCTGGTTGATGTTGTTGCTGTTGTTGTTGTTAATATTTCCAGACGAAGACTTGGTCTTAGATGGAGACACAATGTAGTTATTGTTATTGTTATTGTTGTTGATTGCATTTGTAATAACGTGGTTTAGAGCTGGCATAGATGGAGAGCCTATCACGTTGTTCTTCATTGAATTATTATTATTATTAAGAGCGTTTGATTGTACTGAGCTCGAACTATTCAGATTAGGTAGGTTTCTAGCGGGCGTTTTAGTCTAAGAAAAAAAAAAAAAAATACAAAATATAATTATTATTTAAAAAAAAAACATATTTTTAATTTAATTTAGTTCTGATCAAATTTTAGGTCTTTGCATCAGGTGCCAAAGCATCCATGTTGCACAACCTTTCTGTAACATATTAGCAACATAAAAAGTAATTTATAAACCATAGCTGCAACATGCATATGATATATGTATTTGCAACAAATGCTCAACAAAACTATTACTTTAGAGAAATGTTGTCAATATGTTGTTAATTTGTAGCTAAAATATAAAAAAAATTCTAAACGTTATATAAATATATATGAAATAACTAAAAATATTACAATCACAAATTTCTAAAGATATAAATTATATTCTTGTAGAAAGGTCAAGAGCGCAGATCGACTTATACAAATGTATTTACATTTTACGCGCATATCGATAAGTGGTTTTAAAGGAAAAATCAAAGAATAGTAAAACAAAAACATTGCAGCAACAAATGCTTTTATTTTGCGAATTTTGTTTGTTTCAGCAAAAATAAATTTAGTATTCACGCAAAAGCAGCTTATTAAAAATTGTAAATATGTTGCAACAATATAATAATATTTGTGGAACAACCGTTTTAAAAATATGAATTTGCAACTTAAATGTTGGCAATACATAAAAATTTCAATATATTTTATGTTTACGGATTATTTGTATTGTATTTTATAGCACATCTGGATCAGCAAATGCATCAAGAAAACATATTTCCACCTCTTCAGCATCTATACAATAACGGAAACGAGAGCTTGCTAGCTAACTCAATGCAGAAGAATACTGACAGGACAATGTCTATTGCAAGAACACTTGCATAAAATAGGTCTGTCAGACACTAACTGCGAGGAAGACAACACTATAGAAACGGCGGAACATATCTTATTTTACAATTTCATGGCGCAGATACACATGCCTAGGATGGTTTTAACTAAAATATCTAAAGGAAATAGCGGACCTCTTGATATCCGGAATTAGTAACCTCATAAAAGCTCTAAGACCGGAAACAACCCGGAATAAAACTGGCTGGATTTTTGGTGCCATACAACTAGTTGGTTTGCTATGGGTCTAAAGTGGCCTATGATTAATCCATCTCCTGCACGACGAGCTGAGTTTTGAGCCAATACATCTCCGCCAAACACATTACATAACAAGCATTAGGCACATATGTTACTAGCGCCAATTGCAATTTTCAGATGATGAATTGTGAGCCAACTCTAGCTATGATGAAGCAATGTCACTGCCATATCTTTATGAATGAGCGGTAATGTTAGACAAAGACTTTTCTGCACTAAATCTCTAAAAATAACATATAATATATATTTGTTTTTTTTTTAAGTTAAATGATATTCTTGTTTTTTGCTAGTCTTTTGTTTGTTTTTTGCTTGTTTTTTTGATTATTTTACAAGCAAAAAACGATAAAAAAAAACAATCAACTACTTTCTTTCCATTCTTTGGTAAATTAAATTCTATTTGCCGCGCGATTTTATTTTGGCGCTTCGCGCCGTTTTTACTAAAAAAACAAAAAGTCAATCAACATACAACATGGTTAACCGTTATTTTATGCAGAAAAGACTTTGGCTGACATTACCTCGCATTCATAAAGATATGGCGACAGTGACATTGCTTCGTCAGAGTGTTGGCTCACAATTCATAAAGTGATGGCACTTATGTCATATCTGTGTTGGGCAGTTTTGTGACTGGCGCTTGCGGCCACACACCATTTATAATATTCATCCTATATTTCAGTCAATCATAATCCAAATTTTTTGAAAAATATCATAGTCATTTAGACCTATTAGACATTTTAAAACATTATTAAGCATGATAAAAACTGGTTTCATTTTATTTATTTTTTGCATATTATCTTAACATCCAATTTTACGATAAAATCAACAAATATTTTACAAAACACATGAAACATTTTAGGAATGTTTTAAAAGTTCTAAACTCTAAAGTCTAAATCCTAAAATATTTTGAGCGCGAATACAGCCGAATGTCGAATTCCAAAGACTGCTATTTTCAGTTTTGCAAAAATGAACCTTAATTTTAATAAACTGATATATAGAAATAACATGTTTAAACAATCAGCGGTCGAATATGTAGGTAACAATTTCTGTTGCATGTATGCAGTATTGCAACATATCAGCAATATTATATAGATGAATTCAGACGTTTTAGACATTTTAGAACATTTTAAAACACAATTTTCTCTTATAAAAACTAGTTTTATTTTTTTTAAATCAACTAAATTTTGTCAATTTTAGGAAACACATGAAACATTTTTAGAATGTTCTAAAATGTCTAAAAGGTCTAAAACCTAAAATATTTTGAGCGTGAATACGGCTGATTATATATTAAATTAATTTTGGTAAATAATACTAAAAAAGGATTTTGTATATATACAAGTCTGTTTAAATTGGTTTGATTCAAAAAGCATATGCATTAAAAAAGTTTAAGATATTTTTTCAAACCTTTAATTAATTACGCAACCTTTTTTTATTAGAAAAAAACCTAACGTAATTTTTTTCTAAAATATATTCAACAAGTTTTGCAGATTATTTTTTGTTATTTTATCCCATGTTTTTTAAAGTCCATAAAACTTATGTCTGTTAACCCTCGAAGCTGGTACTAATTGTGTATTAGGTAAAGCATGGGTATCGTGATTTTTACTTTTTAATTTAAATTTATTTTTTCTTATAAAAATCGTAATTCTACTTTAGTTTAACTTACTCATATCTTCATTCGACCCTACAAATAAAAATAATAAATTAAATTCAATTCATACAAATTAAATAAAGAGGATGCGCCATTGTTGTGTGCTTATACATTTAATTTTAATTTAAGTACTGTAAACTGGTCGCGTTTTATCCGATTCAACACAATAACATTTGTGCGATACATAAAATAATTGAAAATTGTGTGAAGACCGACATATTTCATATTTCAGTATAAGTTTGATCTTCTATAATCCAACGTATATGTTTGCAATTCAAAAAAATAAACTAAATGATGCCTCTAATTACTGTATATAAATATTTTTATTTATTTATATAAAAATAAACATATAGGGAAATAAATACAAACAAATTAAGATATGAAAACTCAAACAAATAAATACTGCGCACACAAGTAAACTCGAATACTAGTATTACAAATATGAAATTTTGAAATGAAATACCGTATACATATAAACAACATAGCTATATACAATAAATTGAACCGAAAGGTCAAATTAATCTGTTTGTAACAGCTCATTTTAGGTCGGTTCTACAATCTTTTGCTTTAACGGTATGCAAGTTCGTATAGAAAATATACGTATCATCACAGTAACAATCACACAGACCAAAAAATACTTACAGTATTAAAATTTCCGTTGAATATGTTACATACGAAAATTATATTGCATTGTTTATGTTTGCGAGTATAAATATTCTAATTATACGCAGCAATTTAAACGTGAGTGTATGATCACTTGCCATACGAACGGATGCAGACAGAACCCTTAAAGCTATTTTTACAGCTTGACATGTCGGTTCTGTGTGTATGCCTTCATACTTATATTACAACGAATACAGAATACACAGACATGCACGGTTTTTGCGCCAATGAGAATGTACGCAGAACTTGAGGCTTATTTAAAATAAACCCAGCATCTTTTCTATAACGATACACAATCAAAAGCATGCGTGTTGAGAAGTAAAACTTATATTCGAGACCATGTTTTTACCAGATGTGTTATATTGAACTTATTTACTTGTTCATATATGTTTACACACATATACATATAAGCACATATACATAAACATATATATATAAATATATATGGGTAAATATAAAGATCGTTGTAAATGTTAAATGGTTTTAAATTAATAAATGGATGTTTTGCAGCTACGCTCTCGAATGGCTGCAATGTTAGAAATATATTCCGGAAATTGTATTTAACATTCGTTTAAAATATTTCTAGTACACAATCTAACTGAAGAACTGTCGCATAGAAGAATTCGATGATATGAATTAGTTTACAGACACCGGACCACAGCATATTTCGACTATAGCAAAGCTATTATATTCCACATTAGGCTAGGATTCACGATATTTTTACTCATATTCCAGCCTGTTCAGAATTCTCAATTTTAGATGACATATCGTAAGAAGCATTGTGGTTTTCGATTCAATTGTGAGTTCTTTTAGCGCTGTGGCAGTGCTCATACTGTGAACATACTGTATTACATTTCGTGGAACATTTTATTTTGTACCAATGGTTTTTTGTATATTCAATAATTATTTGTATTTGTAATAAATAACTATTATATTGCATTATATTGCATTGCATTCTTATGGAAACTATTTCAAGGTCAAAATAGGTTAATTTTTGTCATTAAAATGAGAAGAATGTACTTCTGAGTTCTGCAGTCTTCTAAAGTACATTCTTCTCACAAAATAGATTATAGCTTTGTAAAAAAAACGTAAAGGTTATTCTTGCGCTTGTGCGTGCTAATAGTTTTTCTAGTTACTAAAAAACGGATTGAAAATAACATAATATTATGTACACATAATTTTACATTGCAAGGTAAATTAAGCAAGCGTTATGTGTATATTTGTATTGGATTCAAACTATTTAACTATATTCAACTTTGCATTGCATCTGTGAAAAGTGGACACACTTTGTGTGACTTGCAAATAATGTTTATTTCTGTCGCATACTATAACGAGCATTATTTGCATAACATAATTCCAAGAACAACCATAGTGTGCCCTGATTGCATATTAATGATGCCAAAACAGCAGTAGGGGCTTAAATGTACTCATAAACAATATGCTTGCAGTATGTTTTTTGTTTGATTTGTCCCTTTATACATGATATCGCAAATACACGTAGAGTTGTTTGTTGTTTCATTATATCGGGGGCTACTATTCAATAGCTCTATCTCTATCTGCAAACAAATATTAGGCTAAACTTCACTTTAGGGGCGGTGACGTTAAAAAAAAGTTGTCCCCATTATTGATGGAAATGAGCCCCTGAGTACGAATCAGTTTTCAAATCGCGTCGTTCGCCTCCCCCTTTGGGGGAGGGGGGGTTAAAGTTTGTATGAAACTTTTTTGTTTTAAGGTTTAAAAAAAAAATGCTTTCGATAAAATGATTTAAAAAGTAGAAAAGCAAAAAACAAAAACAAACAAAGCAAAAACAAAAAAAAATAAAAATAAAAAAAATTAAAAAAATAACAAAAAATATGCAGTTATTTTTTATTTAAATCATTTAATCGAAAGCATTTTTTTTTAAACCTTAAAACAAAAAAGTTTTATACAAACTTTACCCCCCTTCCCCAAAGGGGGGAGTCGCTCATTTCCATCAATATTGGGTACAACATTTTTTTTTTAACGTCACCGCCCCTAAAGTGAAGTTTAGCCGCTGGAATTCCAGTGTCGACTTCCATTGTGACCAGGATATTATTTATCTCCAATTTAAGAATGTAAGCAGAACATACCGTATATTTTCGTTTGTCTTCGGTGTTCTCTGGCAGGTGCTGGAGTGCTCTTCTTGATAAAAAATTTTGGTGATGTACTTGAGAAGAAGAATATTATTATTCCTTTTTTTATATTTGAATAACAACTTTTAACCCATCTTAGCCGGCTCCTAGATGGCTCATCCGATTTCGATAAAAAAATATATGTGAGCTAAGATAGGTCATTTGAATTATTTGGCAGAGAATTGAATGAAGAAATTGACGATAACATTGAAATGTTGAGTGAATAGAATTTGATGCCTAAAGAAATGGCTGGTCAATTAGAGGTCAAATAAATGTGCGATGATGACAACGACCATTTACCAGTCAGCAACATAGAATAAGGAGCGGTAGAGAAAAAAGAATCCAAACGACGAAGAATAGATTGTGCCACCAATCACGGGAACCGTGACAGACAATCGTCCAAACCATGCCCCATTGATGGATGTCAAGACGATGAAGAAGAAGCTCCGTGGCACCACTGCTTTCCGTTTTGATAACGGATAACCTCAGATGGAATGATAATGCAGTTCGTAACGTCAACATCATGTAATTCTTATCGGGGTCGATATTTTCCAAAACACAATAAACAATTATCGGATTCGCGTAAGAGGCAAGCAATGGTATTAGCCTCTGCTCATCAGTGCCATCGACGTTGCTAACTATTTTTAGTTATTCAAACAGTTTTTAGCAATGAAATTTGTAGAAGGTTCTATTTTCGAAAAAAAAAAAAATTATTGGGTTCGTAAAATGAATAGAAATGTATTATTTAATATTTCTATTAAGATCTATTATAATTTTTATATATGTTTTAAATATTATTGACGCATGGAAAATTATAGTATTTATAAGTATATGCACCTTAAAATAAGCGAACCACGCAATCTCTACGTAAAGCGCCCTCACTTGAAGAATCCCTGTACTAAAGGACGGAATTATATTGTAAAAAGTACTCTGAACATATACACAACAACAACAACAAAAAAACAACGGACATTGTAAAATGTCCTGTTGGTTTTGTAACTCGAAAATAGTACAAGTATTAAGTACGTATAACGTATAAGTATATATATTCAGTAAAACAAGTGTAAAGCTAAGTTGAAGTTTTTCGTCGGCCCTTTGTTCGCGCTCGCCTTGTAAATTCCGTTCTGCGTTAACTATATACGAGTGCCTGTACTAAATTGTATAAAATGTTCTTTAGTACATATACTACATATAGTATATACATCAGTTTACAACACACATTATGTAGTCTGCACAAAAGACGACTTAAATTGATTTGAACAAACGCAAAACGAGATACAAAGATAAAATAATCTATATATTATAGTATATAGACTGTACTACGTCTATACTTTATATATTATAGTAGTAGCAAAAATAATAGCAGTTGGAATTGAGTGTGTAATGTAACTCGATGTACGCGAGTATATAACTACAATAACAAGACGCTCTCGGAAAACTAAGCTGGTTTCAATAAATCGGATGAATTTGCTATTTTCAAAGGAAATATTTCGGAAAACGCGCGCTCGTGTTGAACCAGAGAAGTGTTAGCATCACAGGAGATTATGTTTGTATATATATACTATACATTTCATAAGTATGTTCTTATTTCTTATGTATAGTATACTCGTATTGCCTCGGTCCTGGAAATTGTGTATATTATGTATTTACGATCATTATCGAAACAATAGAACGAGCAAATGTAATGTTAGAACTTCCATATTGAATATTTAGATTTGTGTACCAATTTGGACTTACAATTGTTGAATAATATTCGAAGATATATTTTTACTCTTTACTGAGCTATCACTGATTATCCATAATTAGGTCTATTAGAAATTATATCTTAGGTTATTAGAGCAGTCCAACGGCTGTTTCCGATGGGAAATTATTATTTTTACTACGGTTGTGTGTCATGGAAAGTGTAACCTGTACTCTCTTTCTAAAGAGACATATATTCCCTAATCAGATGACCTAATCAACCAAAACTACCCTAACTATTAAACAGACCGATTTTTTACGATGATAAAGATGATAAAAATAAACTATAGCATCACATAAAATACTGTCTAAATCCCAGCAATCAACTGAATTTCATAGTGAACTCTCTGCGATCATCACAAATGAAAAGCGGTGGAGTTCATAAGGTTAACTCTTTATATCTTAGATTGTTTCGTCTGTGTTATTGGCAAGAAAATGAATATATGATTCACTTTTTCGGCACATGCTAATGGATTCCTCAAACCAAACCGAAATCGCTTGGGGTTTAGCTCTGATAGAAGCAAACATGAAAAAAATGTAAATTCACTCAATAGTTAGAAGCATCAATGTATCATAGGATTACAGATGATGAATTTTATACTAAAATGTTACCTTCCATTTTTTTTGGGATGCCACCATCTGTTTTAGTAATATACCATAGATATATTGTAATTTTTGTTTTATTACATGGTGTCCCCTGGGCGGTCTGACCCCCACCCTCCCCTAGCGCAATATTAGTTTCATATGACGCTTTGTATATATGACGAGGGCTAAAAAATCTCTAGACTACAAAGAAATAGACCGCCGATCTAAAGCTTCGTTTAAAAATATATCATTTTCTGCCGGTAAGATGTCTTTCATCGTTGCCCAACAGTTAAACATAATGATGAGACTAGACCACCTTGATAATGTCTTAATAATGTCTTGGCCTCATATTTTCATCCCCATAGTCTTATCATCAGGTATCTTTCTGTAAATCATAGAGTCCATGATTGAAAGTGGTCTAATAATTTAATTAGATATTTAGAGTGCTAACATCCTAGATACCTTCATTGAATGGTGGTTACGTTCTATAACATTGTCAATTATGAGACGTCTTAAAAAATTCAAACGACTCGATCTTTAGTGCCATGGAACCATCATAGTACCACAACTGCCTTGGAAATCCCTTAAATCCTACAACATGTCCATATAAATTTACTGAGGTGGCTCAGAGGCTTCCCTCCAACGGGTACTGCGAAGTTTCAACCAAGGGTCCAAAGCCCGATATGCGAGATTACGTCATCGTGTTTCCGATTCGATACACAGTATACCACGAAATATTGCCCTCACACATCCCACTCCTGGGTGGTTTAATAGAAACGAGTTTTCATGGTTGGTATATTGTTTCGATTCATAAAAACTTGTTTCTAATAAACCAAAAACACGATGACTCAATCCCTTCCCTTGCCGATTGTCCCGCACTAAGTTATTTAAAATAACTTTTAATCTATTATTTTTATTTCGTTCAGATAAAATGTTTTCATACCAACTTAAAGGTGTCTTTTAATGGTTTTAAGGCGGCCCAACAAACCATTAAGCCATATAAGGCTCATATATTAACATAAATGTTACTATACAGTTATTTTCAATGTTACTATCAGGTTATAACATTTGCAAATGTCCTTATAAAGCGGAGGCACAGATGAGTTAAAAGCTATCGGATATTGATATTTATTCAAACCAGAGTTTCTGCTAAGTAACTAACTGGTCCGTTTCAGCTTGAATATCAATCATCCGTTGTGATTGCATCTTTTTAAGTTTTCTTTTAAACGCTCCAGATTTTGTCCAATCCCGTATTGACTTCTGCATTTTCAAAGAGTTTTTACAGTAATAGTTAATTACCACTGTTTATTGAATGTCAATAATTAAACAGAATTTCAAATGACAGGTTATGATGCCACTAATGACTATTCCAAAATGTTGTTTTAAAGTTACTATCGAGCAGCATTTATAAAGTAACATTGCCTAATGTTATCATATATATATGTTAAAAAGGTGTACTTAAGCTAATATCGTGGACATCGATCAACACTCATAAGACATCATCGCAGTTGTTGTGTTGTGCACTCCCGAGTGTCCTTTAGGCCTGTCTTGACGACAACCACTGGAACTGGCAACACACAAAATAGTTAATTGAAATGATTATTCCATTCTGCTACACCCGATCAAGTTGTACATTCACTGGTGCGACTGCTGAACACGGAACTAGTCGTTTTGGCCGGAACAGCAGAACTTAACCTTTTCGAAGGCAAAATGTTGCCTTTATCTTAGTGCACAGAAGGTCCAATGACTTGGAGAACCACTGTTGATACTTTTTTTGTTTTTTTGCTGTATACTAAAAACTTGGAGCATCTACTTGCCTATAACTCACAGTTGTTATTACAAACAGTATCAGAAAACATGTGCGGTCTTCTCAATAGTTTTTCGTCTTTGAAATTTCCTCTCTTTAAACATAATCCCCCCAAAAACTATTTAAAAGGTGTGATTTTTACTTAAAACCTCTCCCATCCATATATGGAGATTTTGTTTTTTTATAAGGGCAACATTTCTTCGTCGTGTTTTTGAATATAAGGTAATTAAAATGATATTTTTTAATCAATATTCAATTTAAATTATTTTCTACAACTGGAAACGAGATTTTAAAATCCTGATGCCTAAATACTATTGAGCCCACATTACCAACATCGAATTCACCATATACCTCGCCCGCACCCCCAAAAAATATCACATTTCATTGCTCTATTTAATATTAAACCAAATTCAGTGTTTTTCAGAAAAAATGAGACACAAAACAGACGATCAGCCGCGTAATTAGACTGTCTGCGATACGGCGCATTTATCCACATTGTCCATTACATACTTTTCATCTTTCCATCGTTATGCGAGTGTGTGTGTGTTTCTATATGCACAAAAATAAATGTCGACAATCGTAACATCACCCCATTCAATCAACGAGAAATAATCATAATTAAATTCACCGTCTGCGCCAAAGTCGGACAATAGACCCATTTTACCCAAATTGTCCATTAAAAAATGTCACGTGCGATGCTTTTCCGAAAAATACGCACGCATTTAATAATAATGTATCGAATTTAGATATGCGTCGAGCATAATTCAGATTCTAATGTATTAAATTGTAAATACGATTTATAATAATAGTACATATATATTTTTGTATTCTCTACGGACTATTATCTAAGCTCTCTCTCTATGTCGTCGAATAACTGTTTTGTGTGTGTGCGCAACTAGAAACTGAACGAGACAAATAAAAATATGTATATATAGTTTTGTAGTTTCGGACATGGTACGCTGATTCCATGAAGGACTTTTATATATCCTAAATATACGTTAGAGAGAGACAGAGAGCTAGAGTATATGTTTTTGTGTGCCGATCACCCCTTAGAAATAGAAAAATGTGCATAAATCATAAAACGAAATTAAAATATGGGGTGCGGCGCACGGCGCATGCAAATTTTTTTTGATGTTTTTGGGAAAAATGGTTATGGTGAAGGCCGACGACGACGCGACATCGACGCGTTTTCCCATTTTACATTATACAGTAAATAGTATACCAACGTTTTTTGGTGAATTTCCTCGCCGGACTCGGATATTTGAATAATACGCATTTTCTAGCCCCTTTTGCAATTCAATATTATATACGGTCGAGTCGAAAACAAAAATTATCCCTCCAGCATAATAAATTATACATGCAAAACTGAAATCGTATAATATAAGTTTTTATTTATTTACGGTGAGTGCGAGTGGTTTGTGTGCCACGGGGAGTATATACACATAGGTAGGGGTGTCGTATTGCTGTAGCGTATAATGTGACACGGTCCACACCGAAAATAAAGAAAAAATAGATTCATATCGTATTGAACAGAATTCAAATAGCTCGAGTATATAATATTGTTGAGGTTATGTGTGTTATTTAGCTTGAACTTAAAAAAAACTATACATTTAAAATCGAAACTGAAATCTACCTCAAAATCTCTTTATGTACATATATAGAGATTAACTAATATAAATATACATAAATATAATAACTATATCGATAAGTGAAACGTATTCGTCCGCCGAAAAAAAACAAAATTGTGCGGACGAGATTATTCAAGAAAGTACCTTCTACGAAACGGAAAATTTTACACAAAAAAAATACAACAACAATGAACAAACATAACCTAAATATAAGCACGTAACAAACGAGCGAAAAATCAAAATGGCGCACGCGGAACAAAAACCAACTGCAGCCACCCCCTAGTCATGTAAGCGATACACAGTGTTAGTTGTCTAGGAAAATCTATATAAATCTATACATATATATATTTAAAATATTTATATTTACTAATGTATTACTACAATATTATAAACTATACTTAAATTATTATCTATTACTAGATACAGAAATTATATCTGTACATGTGTAATAACATAACCTCAGAAAATAAGAAAACAAAAACTTAAAACCTACATAAAACACTTAAAACCAATATACAAAGACACAACGAGAGGCGTCCGTCGAAGATAAAGCATACACTTGTAATGATAAAGGAGACAGCAAAAAGAGAAAGAGAGAGAGATAGAGGGCAAAGAGTTTGTGCGCGCATTATGTCGCGCGTAATTCAAACCAAACACGTAAAGGTGTGCTCTAAATCAACCAATCCATATGTAGTGTTTCTAATTTGACTATTTATAATTTTATTATTAATTTATTTTTAATTTGTATTTGTAAAATGTAAATCTGTTTTAAATATATTACAAACTAATCTAAATGTAGACATTTTTGTTTTTTTTTGTGTTATTGAATGAATAAAAAAACATATAACCTCTAAAAAGAGAAATATGATTTATGATTTTGGATTTACTATTCTGTGCACAAGATGAAAGAGTCATCTGCTCACTTTATTTTGTTTATTAAAATTAAAAACATTTCTCTGAAGGATTTATATTACCAATATTTAAAAAAAAAACCTAATGCAATTAGAGGTGTTAGCCGGTGGAGCAAAAGGAACTATACCGCGGGTGATAGCAATTGAGTTTGATTAACATACATAAGCTTGAAAACAAAAGCGTTTGAAAAACTCGTGTTCTAAATTATAAGTATTATTTATTTATTTTTTATTTGTAATGTTGTATATATTTTTTGAATATATCACAAACTAATCGAGATGCTGAAATTTATTTTGAAAACATAAACTTAAAAGTGAAATATTTTTCTATTTTTCTAAACGCAGGTTTGGCAGAGAGATCACGTCACTTTATTATATTTGTATAATTAATATTGATAACGTTGGATCTATATTATTATTCTTATTTATAGAAAACCTGGCACTGAGAGGTGTCAGCCGGCGCAGAAAAAAAAACGTTATGCCTTCCAGCCACCGGGAGATATATCGAGCTAAATTATGATCCGAAAAAAACACTTTTGAAGATATTGCTTATAGACGAATATTTCACGAAATCGAAAATTTCACGATCATGTGAGAGATTATTGTTTTACACGAGTATGTAAAATTCTCGAATCGACACGATTCGACACGATCGGTCTTAACACTATGGTCGATAAACAAAAATCAAGGAAAAAGCAAGCAAAAAACCCACACAATTTTTTTTATGAATTCAACAATAAGCCTTTCTAAAGTTTCTATCTGGTAATATTGTAATATTTTTACGGTGTTCAGCTGTATTTAAACTCGAATCTTTAAAATAAAATAGTTATTAATTTTTACGTAAAATATTGTCACCTAATATATTTTGTAATATATAATAGGAATTGTAAAATGCTTGGCCCCTAAAATCGATTGACAACTTTTTGATCAAAAACGACCAACAATACCTTTGATTGACGGTTACACATTTTTTGACCACAAATGCCCATTTATAACTTTGATTTACCACCTTTTTGTGTTTGAATCATTTGACCTAGACGTTGTGGATTGACCACCTGGACCTTCTATTAAATTTTTAAAAGTCTTCCGATGCCCGCTTTATAGGTCCTTGTGCTATGACAAATTTCAAATGGAAACATTTCAGATTGATCGGACAATATTTAAATATTGGTCGAGTTATTTTATCTATGTTTTATTTGGTCAAAATAACGATCGAACTAGGGATCCGTAGGCAAATTTTACACTCGCCCAGAGGTCCGTGTATATAACCCATAAAATAACTGATAAATCTTTATGAAAAATGTCATTCTATATATATATATATTCAAAAGGAACATTTCGATGCTGAAAATCATCAAACATTAATTTCACAACCCTTGCACGTAACATGGCAAAGAATGTTCGTAACTCTGAAAACCCACAACCTCTAAAAACGCACAGCATTGAATGAGCGCGTAACACTGAAAACTCTTGATTTGAAAAAAAAATCTAGAACTCGTGAGTTATTCTTAAATGAGCTTCATAATTATTTAAAAAAATCAACAGTGCATAATCTAATGTTGATGGCCCATTTTTGATGATCCAGACGGGTGAATCTATTCTTAAGATGATTTTAAAACAGTCTTATGTAATTGGTGTTGGTATCGAAAAGAAGTGGATGATCCAATGAATCGGCAATATTTTTTATTATATATATATAAATTCAAGGATTCCCAATTTTTTGTCTTGCATTAAAATCAAAATAATACCAAATAACAGTGTAAATATATCTAAACAGCATCAGAATACTGTATAATTTTAAAATTACCAAAGATAGTATCACAAAAATCACCCTTTCTCAAAAAAACCCAAATTCAACAACGCACGCTTAAAACTCTTCAAAAAATGTCACCAGGTGCAGTGTATTTTCCAAAAAAATCGTTTAATGACCCTTCCGCACGCGCTCGCTTAAAACTCATTTCCGATTGTATAATAAATACTGACAGCTAAGCCCATAAATTACGTCCGCTTTTTTGTGTTGTTCAATTATTTTCAACGCGCTTTCCGTAGAAATCGCATTTTTCACCCAAAAAATAAAAAAAAAACACCAAAATATTAAATCCTTGCAATCTCTTCTCTCAGGCAAAAAAGGATTAACTAGGGTGCGGGTTAATATACACAATGGCGACCTTTGTGCACTGCACGATGACATACACGCATACACACGCGCACTTGCGCTCCCCTCTCGACCGAATTGCGATCGTCGCGAATGCGCATTGTTATTGTTATATTGTCATTATACGCGAGCGAGCGATGTGTTTACAATTTATTGAATTACGCGCGTGCGATTCCAAAAATCTGAAATTTTACAGTGTGAAAATCAGCACCCTTCTTTTTGCATTGCAGCAACCCCTTTTGCTTTTAATACACAGCATATATAGGGTTTTAAAACCATCTGCGCGTGTGCATTCAAATTGCGATACTGTATTTATATTGTAATTGAATTTCAAATCTACCCGAACGACAGAAAAATTAAACTGGGTGTGTTTGACGGACTAAAAAAGGGGTTAAATTCAGTAAAGCGCAAATTTCACAGAGTTTCAACTTGTTGTGTTGACACAACCTCGTGTGCGCGCGTTTGTCTGTGTGTGTGTGTGTGAGTGTGGCATAAGGAATAGAGCATACATATAACATATATTTTATATAATTTCATGTTTATCAGGGTTGGTCGAGCGCGTGCACACCGATCGTAAATAATCCCCTTACAGCTGCTGTTCTGTATAGTATATTATGTATTTAGGTTTTATATAATTTTGTTTCATTCTTTAAAATGGGGTAAACGCTGTAAAAACGAACACACACACACGCACAAATTTTTGAGTAAACCGAAAATTGTTGGTACAAATACAATAACAAAAACAACAACAACAACTAAAGTATAATAACGGTGACAAAGAGGACCATTATTGACATGTGTCACATTCAATAGACGCATCGAAAAAATGTTATCAAAAAAAAAAACGCGGTGCATTGCCTGCGTACAACTACCATGTAATTAATGGATTAATGGGGGTATTGGGTTAATGAGCGAGCGAATCGGAACGATTGGGTTCGATTCGAAAATGGATTAAATCTGAAATGTTTGTTTACATACTGGGGATTTACATTTATTGCGATAAGAATACATCGAAATATTTAATTGGATTTTTACTTGATTTTAAAGCGATAGAAGTTATAGTAGTGATCGTGATCATGATCATGATCACTAATATTATTATCGCTCGGAATTCATTTAAATTCACATTTTATTGGTTAATAGACTTACCACAGATTTTCAATCCTCATAAAAAAAATCCATGATCAAGTTTGACAGAAGTAAAGAAAATACCTTAAAAAAGCGTGATCGTGATCATGATCATTATAATTAATATTAATAGCGCTAGAAAATTCTTTAAATTCACATTGTATCGGTTTACAGTATAACCGCAGATTCTTACAATTATAATAAAAAATATGCCCTGATCACTTTTGAATCGATCGCGATCATATTTATTGTCCGTTTTACGGATTTTTGGTTCATTAATACTTTATCTAGAGCAAAAAAGATCAGTTTCGCGAAAAAAATAAATATGTGACAAACAAAACGTTTTAATGATCGCGATCGATACAAGTGATCATGATTTTTTTATTTGAATTGTAAAAATTGTGGTAAGACTATAAACCGATAAAATGTGAATTTAAATACGTTTCTAGCAATGATAATATTAGTAATAATAATCATGATCACGATCAAGGTTTTTTATAAAATGTATTTTCTTTACTTGTGTCAAATTTGATCGTGCATTTTTTCCTACTGAAAATTAAATTTGTTTTTTTGTTTATATTGTGATATTTAACATAATTCAAAGATTGATCATTCAATTTAGATCTGTTTTTTTTTGTAATTAGATAAAGTTAAGTAAAATTATTTCAAGAATAATCATTTAATTTATATCTTATATTTTTGTTTTTTTTTTATCGAGATTAAATAAACTTAAGTAAAATAATTCGAAATTTGATCGGTTGTGGTATCGTTAACAAATATATCATTAACAAATACACCGTTTAAAATGTAGGCAATTTTCGTTAAGTATTAATGATCTCAATCAATTATCTCGATTGTATTTAGCGATCGCTGACGTTGTGTGTTTGGAAAATGATTTCAATAATTGCAATATGTTGTCTTATTGAAAATATTTATATATATATTATTAATTACAGGCAATTCAAATTTAAATATATCACAGAAGTTAGATGATCACATAAACGATCGGAAAAGTAATTAAAAAAGTGATAAGCATATTGATTAGACTCGAAATAATTGTCTTTTCTAATTCATAGGTCTTTGAAACATGAAGTATTTTAGACAATTTTTGTTTTGATGTATTTATTGCTTTTTTAAGTTTGTTTATTTGATTACTGAGATTTATGTGGGTTCAAATAAACAATCTTGAAAGTGATATATTTTTTTTAAATATTTAAAGAGCACATAAATCTATTTTAAATGAAAAAAATCCTGAAAAAATCAGACACAATGATATTTCGAATTTGTCGATTTTGTCTAATTAACATACATAACAATCGGTGCATTTAAGTGTTCATAAAATCGTACAAATGAAAAAATGTTTTTTAATCATTGACAAATAAATCTTTTTTTCATAAAAACTATTTTTGTTTTGTAAGTGATGCAAAAATTGATCTAAAAAATGATCAAAAAATGAATTCAAAAATTGTTTTAAAAAAAAGTCTATCTAAGTAGTTGGGTCTATTTCAAAATAGTTGGAATATAAAAAAATAAATGTTTATCGCCAGCGCATTGAACTTGAAATTTTATAAAATCAAAAAAATACTCTTATAATAATAAATATCTATTTTTTAAGTTAAATTATTTTTAACTGTGTAATAAGGTAATAATACATTTTTTTTATTAAATTATAATAACTTATTAAAAATATTACTCTAAAAAGCATCATCCAAGATATTTCAAACTATTTTATTTTTTACAATGTTAGGCATTTTGAAGTGCAATGCGCTGTCGGTAGACTTTTTATAATAATAATAATTGCAAATCTCTTTTTTATTTTACAATTTTTGTACCCTCCGGGTAAAAATATTTCACGTTTTAATTTTTGTAACATACAAACTAATTTTCAATCGACCTACCACCCTACTGAACATTAACGAGAAAAGCGATCCAAGAATTGATCAGAAACAAATAATTGTATATTTAGAATTTTAATGATCTCTTTCGTCTAAATTGTCTATTTCACATTTTATCATTATTTATCAATTACTGAATGATAGTAATAAGATAAACGATATGAAAAAAGAATAAATATGTATCATAAAGGACATGATTTTTGAACAAGATAAGTCCATGATATGCATCCTTATCCGCACCATATTTCCCAGAATTGGTTCCAAACCAGAAAAAAAAACTTGGCTTTGGGTCCAACGATGGGGTTATACCTGCAATAAGCGCCTATTTTGAAGGGTTTCAAAAGTCGAAATATTTGGAAAGGCATATTAAATAAGAATATGTGGCAGAAAATAACCTAAAACGATGATGTTTTTCTTGTTGTTTTTAAACGGTGTCACTCGATTGGCCGAAAACCGATTGGTCGATTCAAGATTGGCCGATTCACGATTGGCCGAATTTCGATTGGCCGAACTACGATTGGCTGAATGATTCGATTGGCAGAATCACGATTGGCCGAATGATGCGATTGGCTGAATTTCGATGGGACGAATCAGATTTTCATTGTTCTTCCTTTAAATTCGGCCAATCGCGAATCGGTCAATCGTATCATTCGGCCAATCAGCTGATTGAGCTAATTTTTGCTTAAGTTCATCGATTTCTTTCGTCGAATTTGTTAATTTAATTGCAATCGCTGATTTTTTACATTTGGTAAAAAAACTGGTATCGTTTGTTCAAAAATGAGTCTTGATTGCAAATTTGAAATGATAAATATCCTCTGCTCATAAATCGCAAATTTTGGAAGAATTCAAAAAAGAATAATTTTAATATTTATAATTAAAAATATTTTACTACTTCATTTAAATTATTAAATTTGAAATGATCTATTTTAATATTCTTGATCTTTCTTATGATTATCGATCGCTCAATTTTAATACTTTTAATTTTAATACTTTGATTTTGCAATTTGATCTTAAATAATATTTTTTAAAATGATCAAATCAATAATTCATAATTATTAATTATTCTGGCTTGTAAACTTGAAATGAATATTTTTAAAAATCTGATATCAATTTTAGGAATAGGATCGTTGGTTTCTACATTTCGATAGAAATAATAACAAAAGTGCAATTAATTTCTGACAGTGATTTTTCTGACATCGCTCATTTATAATTCCTGGCGAAATTAAATAACTCTAAATCATTTTTGCGATGAGTTCATTGTCTAATTGATTAATTTCCCCCATTCCTCACACAACGCATCAATTTTCCGATACTTGACCCTCTCGCTTTCGCTTTGCGTCGTTATTCACACTTTTCATGATTTATTTCCAATGGCGCTCGCGTCGAAAAAATCGTTAACAACACAATAAAACACTCGGTTTTTTATTTTCCAGTAAAAACGGGCGTCGAGCTTTGCCTTAATTACACACATTTGGTTAATGCTGCCAGTTTCGGGGACGCGCTTAGTCCACGCGTGCATATGTCTTCATTAAAAATTTACACCATCCAACACCCGCCCCAGCCACACTACATAAATACTACTGTTATATACCCAAACCCATGACACACACACACGCGCGCGCTCGTGCTCGGAAAATGAACACAATAATTTTGATTATACTTTTCATATGTCATTTGAGTATTTGGTATTTTACTTTTTTCGGGGGTCTGATTATGTCCTAAGATAAGATAATGTTTTCTGTCGGTTGAATTTTATATTTTCAATATAAACATACGCACACACACAAATTGTGTACTTATATGTATAATTCATGTGTGTGTGTGTGTACAAACGTGGAAAAGTGTATTTTCTCATTTTAGGTTATTGTTATCTCTGCTCGACTGCTCGTGTTTACTGAAATACAACTGAAAAAAAACGCACACTCACACAGTTTTTAATAAAAAATCAATAGCGTGTAGTGTAAACACATCGAGCACGCGGTTTGGAATTACAATGAATTATTGTAGGTTTATATTGTACCCCCGCACCCTCCATTTCGGAATATAGCTCATTTGGAACACCACATAGTGACGTACACACATTACGTATACAATTATCGCTACATACTTAAATACTATTATTATTATTTTTGATAATTTTTGTTATTTTTCATAATTTTGATTAGAAAAACTTATTTTATCGAATATCGAGCAGATGTCGTTTTGAGCTTGATAAAAGCTTTAGTTTAATTGCATTACGCACATAAAATATTGGATTTTTTAGAGTGGTAATTAGAGCACGCCGCACTGGTTAGACAGAGTGCGCGCACATATACATATATTATATAGCTCTCGCAGAAGTGAAGAAAGACAGAAGGACATAAAAACAAGAACAAAAATAAACAATTTAATTTAAGCTAGTCTGTAGGAGCGAAAATCAAAAAATGTTACCAATTACAAGTTATGAATTATTTTTAGAGAAACACAAAACACACACAAACAAAAACAAACACACCCCCACTACCTCTTATACATACGAGTATAAATTCTATTTTATAGTAAATGGAAAACAACAAATATATATATATAAATATTTAAATTTCCAAAAAACTACACAAAACACACACACACACACACACCACCACGCACACAAACAAACTTATATTATACACTTAATTATAAAAATAAAACCAAATAATATATAATAATATATATATATTTAAAATTATATTTAATTTTAATGAAACTAGAATTGTGAAAACAACAAAAATATCGGAGGCACAAAATCAAAATTAGCTCGTAGGAAAAACACAACAACAACAAAAAAAAATAAGAAAAAATGTAAAATTAAACAAAAAACTATATTTTAGGGGTGTATATGTAGGAGCGACGAAGACAGAGTTTAATTTTTAGAGATAACAGAAAAATCTAGTCATTTAAGAGTACACCCAAGTTTAAATGTATAGAGTGTGCGCCCAAATGCTGTGCGCATCCTTAAAAAAAACACTTACACACATACAAACGAAAAAACAACAACAAAAACAGTTGAAATTGTGAAATCTTGTGTTCCATTTTTGTGTTTATCGATTTTATTAAGCATGTACATACATTTTACGTTTATTTTAGTCATTTACCATTAATTGTGTACGATATATGATTTGTAAATAAAGAATCACGATATATTTAATTTAAACTGCATGTTTATTTTTATATTTAATTTGGTCTCAATATGTTTTGTTTTTATTTAATTTGTATTTGTAGCGTTTTTAATAATATGTTTTCGAATATACGATTTGTTCGTACAAACACACACACGCTCATATACCCTGCCCCTGAGATCGGAGCCGCCGTTTGTTAACCGCCGGCTGCCGACAAACTACGTAATAACATTTTTGATAATGCTAGCCGCCACCGCCAGACACCGTGATTTTTTTCCGGCTGAAAATGGCTAATTTTGGCAATAGTAACTATTGATAACTTAAAATTATCATTTTTTTTATTTAAATGTAAAAAAAAATTGTTGCCTAATTTTTTTAATTTTTATTTTAACATAAAGTATAATTTCATTATTTAATTAGTATTTTTTTACGGACCTACCGCCAATTTGTTTTAAAAGTATAACCGAACAGTGCTGACCGACAAGATCCTAAAAAATAATAAAAATGGTATTTCAATTTTTCCATATATTTGTTTTTTCAAAATTAATAATAACAAATATTTACAAGACCTTGTTTAAAAAAAAACACTTGTTATTTAAAAAAGATGAACATTAAAAAAAAACTACTTAAATAATTTCTTTCATCAAAATAATTTTTAATATGGCAGAACTGCAACACAAATACGGCGCAACCAGCCGACAAAAATTTAATCGCCTGAAATCGTTTTTTTTCCGATATTATTTTTTGGGCATTATTGCTAAATCTAAACTCTTCTTTTTTAATTTAATGTCAACGTATACAAATTATTTAAAAAATCTTAAGAATTATATTTTGATCATGCTTAGTTAAACTTTTTTTTGTGAATAAACAAATATTTTATTTAATTTAGAATTTTTAGTCGTCGGTTTCACTGTCCTGGCTATCCGCCGCCGCTTAAATATTATCGGCTCCCATCTGTGCGCCTGCCCTTTCTCTAGCGCTTCCACCATAGTTAAATACTATATATAAATAATGTCCACCATATGTCAATCGAATTGATTGGAAAACTACATATTAATATATATGTATATATTTACAAATTTCCATGTAAATATTTTCAAATGTACATTTATACAAATTGGTCGTTCCCTTTAAAGCGCGCGCCCGCACGCAATGCGCGCGACTCGATGAAGTATTGGAGGTGCCACTGGGTTCGGTCAATATTTATGGAAATTCGAATTATTTAAATTATACGTGCGTGTATGTGAGGCGGGGAGGGAGAAGGGTTTGAGTGAGTATGAGTGTGAGACGCACATGGGTTTGGATTTGAAGTTTGAAGGGTGTTGTGGACACGCGTCACCTCGAAGTGGATGAAATAGCGTAGGAATGTTTCGAGGAATTAAGTTATTTGTTTATGGGTATTGGAAAATGTTATATTTTGTGTGTGTCTAATTGCTCCTGGAATGTTTTGAGGAATTGAGTTATTTGCTTATGGGTTTAGGAAAAAGTTATATTTTGTGTGAAATATCCTTGTTGTTTAATTTTTTTAAATATATTGCAGCTAATCAAATTCCATATTTTGCAAGATTTTTAATATGACATTAAAATTAATAGTTTTTTCAATTACTTTTTAATTTATAATGGCCATTTAAAAAAAAGTTCATTACATTTTTTATTTTTTTAAGTTTGTTTAATATTCTATAGAACTGCAATTTTTTTTCTATTTAGTTCGAGCCACTAAAAATGAAGATTCTATCTCACCAAGATAATACAGCCTTGTTTAGATTTCCAGACTAAAAAAAAAACTTGATTTAAAATAATTAAAATAAAAAACATTATATTACATTATTATTACATTATATTACATTACATTTTTATTATTTATTTTATTTAATTCAAATTGGTAATACGTACTGTATAGCTTGGTCCTGACCAGCAGTGTTGCAGTACCAGTACAATTCGAAAATCGGCATTTTGCGAAAAAATCATTTTTGGCAATTTGGTCAAGTGACCTTTTACCAAAAAAAGAAGGCATTTTTCTAAAATTTTCAATTGGTACATTTTGACAAATGCCATTCTGCCAAGCTATTTCACCAAAATGTCAATTATTTCACGTGATAGGTTAAATAATCTTAACTGACGCATTTAAAAAACAAATCTTAGCGATGTGGAGACTAGAGAGTGCAGGTTGCCCTTATAACGAAATGAATTTATTTCCTTTGAAAAATATCCCTTTAAGCCGAAATGTATAGTTAAATTTAAATTCTTTTGACATTATTATATTTAAAAATGATAAATTTAAAATTTAAAATATAGCTATAATTACAAAATAATGAATATAGATTTTCGTTTTTTTGGTGGTATTTTTATCACAAAACCAAATAAAATACTTTCTATAGTAACCTAAAATATTTTTTTAACATAATAGAGGAGTTAAAAAGGCACTATAGTAAATTTCAGCCATCAAGTGAACTGATTGGAAAATAGCTTTGAACATTTTAAAAAAATTGTCAAAATTCACACAATTATTGGTAAAATAAAAAATGTCAAAATGACACACTATGCTTGACCAATAAAAGTCTATTTGTTTTTTTTTTAATATTTTTTTTTAAATAATTGTTAAATAATTAAAATGGTAATAGAAATACTAAATACAAAAAAAATTAAAATAAATTACGAACCAAAACAAAATATTTTTTTTGACATTTTTGTAATTTTTTTAAAAATATTTGTGTGGCATTTTTTAGTGAAAGAAATTTACACTTTTTTGGGTTCGAAACGTCGAGATTTACGATATTATTTCGAATTATTTTGTTTGTTATTTAAGGAGTAAAGTTAGAGATTTCAATAAAATAAATTTCTCTGTAATTAATTTTTTGTATTAACCTTCACTCACTTGGATAAGTTTAATTGAATGAATGAATTTTTCTGTTGATTTTTTTTTAAATAGATTAAAATTCTAATTAAAAAACAGCTTTGCATTTATTTTTCAAATCAAAAGTTACGTTTGTATCTTGTCAAGTGAATGAAGGTAAACTTTGTACAAAGTTAGAGTATATCCAATTTGTTTTAAATTAATTCAATTCAAAACTATCTTAAAATATATTTGGGAACCAGAGTTTTTACTTTTTTTTTCATAGGCTTTCAGTGTTTTTTTCTCTCACCGTAAGTGCGAATCACCTCGCCTTCAAAGCTGTCGAAGTACTCCAATTAGAGTATTTGTATTGTATATAATTTCTAAAAAAAAAAATGAAAAAAAATCATCCGAAAAAAACTTTTTGAGCCCCCTGACGTCACAGGCCAGATGTAATATTATCCATTTATCTGCATCTTGGTCTTTCTGGAGGTTTAGTGTTGAACCTCTCCATTTTTGACTCAAACACCCTCTTGGTGATCCGCTCGTTCCCGTCCATTCGGCACAGATGACCTGCCCACTGAAGATAACTCTTTGCAACTGCTGCGATGTCCAGTTCGCCAAATTTCCCATACATCATAAACTAGCATATGATTTACTAGGGTATTGAAAGGATCAATAGCAGTTGCTTAAAAATGGTCGAGTATTTCTCTTTTGATGCCATTGAAGCACACTTTAAAGACACTCTCCAAAAAAAGCTTTTTAAAAAGATGATTTTTTTAAATCACCTCACCTTGGTGGGGACCTCAATTTTTGGGGAAAGAGTCATTTTGTAATAAGGTGTCAAATCGATTTTCGTTCAATCGTTGTCATTTGTAAAATATCAAAACTTTGAAAAAATCCAAAAAATAAAATAAAAATACGAAGAAAAATTAAAAACGTAAAGTTGTGCTTGCTCGTGGTTCTGTAGCTTCAATTTTTGGCCGCACGTGGTTTTGCTTGGTTCCTTCGTTTAGTGGCCGCACTATTGCTTTTGGGCTTCGATTGTTGGCCGCACGTAGCTGTCGGTTGTGCTTGGGCCGCGTTGTGGCTCTGGGCTTCGATTGTTTGGCGCTGTGAATTATTATCAAGAAACGTCATGAAAAATAACGCTGAAGATAAGTCACAACTGGCTTGTGACTTGATCTCTAGAAATTTAATGACAGGAAAAACCGTGAGAAAAGGTCATAGATTTACTGTGACTTATTCTTAATTCAAAAAATCATAAATCCTAAAAATTAGTCACAGCCTGTTCATTACTTTTAGGATTTTTTTCTGACAATTATTCACTTGAGAATAAGTCACAGTACATTATCGTAAAATTTTTTATCGGAATTATCTCACTGGAAAACAACAACCAAAAAAATTAAAATTCTTTTTGCTTTTTTTGATACTATTTTGATTTGAGCATAATAGTTTCAAAAAAACAGTAAAAAATAAGCAATCCGTTCCTTCCTGAATTGCATTCTTAACAAAACAAAAAAGGTTTTTTATTTTAAACTCCGTTTAACAGTTCCATCGAATTAATATTAGAATTGCAATTTGAGCGAGATGAAAATGGCGGATAGAGGATTTTTCCTGACGTTATTACACTTGAGAATAAGTCATAGTCCGCCTGTGCATTATTATCAGGATTCTTCCTGAGAATAAGTCACATTGTACTGACGGTAAGTCTCATTTTTGAAAATCAAAAATAAAACAACGAAATACTCGGTGACGATAATGCACAATTGCTCTGAGATTAAGACTCTTATAGCTTTCGATTGTGATTGGGTGCCTTACGTGTCATTAGGTTCTCCTAAGTGCTCTAACGTGTTACTCGGGCCCATGTTTGCTGATCGATCACGTTCACGGTCTCTTTTCACGGGGCTTATTTCTGTTTTTACTCTTTCTTTTTTTAAATATCCTTAAACCTTCAGCTCGTTTTTACGAATACCCTTCCTTATTTTATTTTTTTTCATCTTAAGTAGTAAACTCGCCAATTTTTCTCATCCCTCTTACACTAAACTTATAACAAACATTAAAAATGCTAACAATTAAAACTACCCATTCGATTTTGTTTTGATTTGAAATTAACTAATCCTTTCTGCATCTGCTTCCTTAACTTTATTTCTTAACTATAGAAGGTTTTTCTATCTAAGAAGACAATCAAAAATTAGGCATATATTTTTTCAAAGAACGAACTTCCTATCGAAAAATCCATCCAAAAATTGGAGCACTCTTATTTTGACGGATCTCCTATGAATGACAGGTAAGAAAGTAGTCTGCGATCAGGTGCGTTTGTATTTTATACCCTATTCGATATCATTATAGTATTGCTTCTAGATAAGATATATC
>JAAAKO020003793.1:0-20986 GCA_010015015.2 Bolitophila cinerea | reverse complement strand
TCTTTTCTCACTTCGGCTAAAAACTTTCCTATCAAGGGAAGTCACACCAAGAGAGATTTCAAATACCAAAATGGATCCAATCGTCTCTTTCATAGAGCAATCCAAGTGAATTGTATATAAGTGATACGTTTTTCTATCACCGGGGAGAGGCATAATGGGCTAACTTTCGAGGCCTGCATGCTTACCTTCTTTTGGGAGGGTGAATCTCCCAAATTAATTACTATCTATCTATATATTTAGATTAAATAGACACCTGTGTAAAGAAAGACGTTGTTTTGCGATTGGCGTACCGTTCGTGCGAGTTTAAATTATCGGCGCCGTGGCTTAGTTGGTTAAAGCGCCTGTCTAGTAAACAGGAGATCATGAGTTCGAATCTCGTCGGGGCCTAGGATGGGTGGTGGCGCGCTCAGTCCTCTAAATTTTTTGAATAAGCAATTAATTTTGGACATGTATGAATATTACTGACACACTAATAAAATTAGATCTTGAAAAATGTTTTTTCTCACATTGTCAATTTTGGGTGTCATGTTCGCGTGCCAGACACCCAGCAGATTTATTCATTTAATGCAAGAATATTTAATCAGAAAATATTGTTTACTCTTTGGGAATATAATAAATAAATAAAACTTTGCCTAATTACTGCAGAAGAATTAACCTTTGCACAATTAAACTAAAGATTATAGAAATCTTTTTAAAACAAGTGAATTTAAATGAAAATGTACAAACATTTAATTATACTATACATTTTCAGGGTGACTACATCTGGATCGAGCCGGCCTCAGCTAAGGAGTTCGATGTAGCCATTGGAGCTCGTGTCATATCAGCTGAAGGGCGTCGCATTCAGGTGAGGGACGACGACGGCGAGGAACAATGGCTCGCACCGGAGCGCCGCATCAAGGCGATGCATGCCTCCTCGGTACAGGGTGTCGAGGACATGATCTCGTTGGGCGACCTGCACGAAGCGGGCATTTTACGGAACCTACTCATCCGTTACATGGACAATCTCATCTACGTGAGTTTTACACACAATTTTAATATATAATATATTTTTAAATATATTTTATTTACTATGCAGACCTACACCGGCTCCATTTTGGTGGCAGTGAATCCATACCAGATCTTACCGATCTACACGGCTGAACAGATCAAACTGTACAAAGAGCGCAAGATCGGTGAACTGCCGCCGCACATCTTTGCCATCGGTGACAATGCATACGCCCATATGAAACGCTATCGTCAGGATCAGTGCATCGTAATCTCCGGCGAATCCGGTGCCGGCAAAACAGAAAGCACTAAACTAATTTTACAGTACCTCGCAGCGATCAGTGGAAAGCACTCGTGGATCGAACAACAGATTCTTGAAGCGAATCCAATCTTAGAGGCATTCGGAAATGCGAAAACGGTACGTAACGACAATTCGTCACGATTCGGAAAGTACATTGATACTCACTTCAGTGGGAACGGTGTAATCGAAGGTGCCAAGATCGAGCAGTACTTGCTGGAGAAATCACGAATCGTTTCACAGAATCCAAACGAACGGAACTATCATATATTCTATTGCCTGCTGGCTGGTCTCTCAAACGAGGAGAAGAGAAAACTAGAACTTGGTCAAGCATCGGACTATCGCTATCTGACTGGTGGTGGATGTATTACGTGCGAGGGACGTGATGATGCCGCTGAATTTGCTGACATTCGATCGGCCATGAAGGTACTGCTTTTCTCAGACAGTGAGATCTGGGATATTTTAAAACTATTGGCTGCTCTGCTTCACTGTGGAAATATCAAGTACAAGGCAACGGTTGTAGACAATCTAGATGCTACCGAGATTCCGGAGCACACAAACGTAGAACGCGTCGGTGCGTTACTCGGGGTACCAGTACAACCACTGATCGATGCACTAACCCGCAAGACACTGTTCGCACATGGAGAAACCGTTATCTCTACGTTGTCTCGAGATCAATCTGTCGATGTACGTGATGCCTTCGTGAAAGGTATCTACGGACGATTGTTTGTGCTGATTGTTAAGAAAATCAACAGCGCCATCTATAAGCCACGTGCTTCCGCACGTAATGCAATCGGTGTGCTCGACATCTTTGGTTTCGAGAATTTCGATCACAATAGCTTCGAGCAGTTCTGTATAAACTTTGCCAACGAGAATCTACAGCAGTTCTTTGTCCAGCACATCTTTAAACTAGAACAAGAGGAGTACAATCACGAACGCATCGACTGGCAACACATTGAGTTCGTGGATAACCAGGATGCTCTGGATCTGATTGCAATTAAACAACTTAATATAATGGCATTGATCGATGAGGAGGCAAAGTTTCCAAAGGGAACCGATCAAACGATGCTAGCCAAATTGCACAAAACACACGGAACGCACAAGAACTATCTCAAACCGAAGTCGGACATTAATACAAGCTTTGGCCTGAACCATTTCGCTGGCGTTGTTTTTTACGATACCCGTGGATTCCTCGAGAAGAACCGTGATTCGTTTAGCGGAGATCTTTTGCAGTTGATCAGTGCTTCAAACAATAAATTCTTTCAGCTTGTGTTTGCGGATGACATTGAAATGGGTACAGAGACCCGGAAGCGAACGCCAACGTTGTCTACGCAGTTCAAGAAGAGTCTGGACTCACTGATGAAGACACTGTCTAGTTGTCAACCGTTTTTCATTCGATGTATAAAACCGAATGAGCTAAAGCGTCCGATGCTCTTCGATCGTGGTCTGTGCTGTCGTCAGTTACGCTACTCGGGTATGATGGAAACGATTCGTATCCGACGTCTGGGCTATCCCATTCGTCATGGTTTCCGAGAGTTTGTCGAACGTTACAGGTTTCTAATAAACGGAGTGCCACCAGCACATCGTACCGATTGTCATGTGGCAACGGCACGTATTTGTGCCGCTGTGCTGGGCAAGTCGGACTATCAGCTTGGTAAGACGAAAGTATTTCTAAAAGATGCCCACGATCTGTTCATGGAGCAGGAGCGTGATCGCGTGTTGACTAAGAAAATATTGATACTACAACGATCAATTCGCGGATGGGTGTATCGACGTCGATTCTTGCGTATGAAGTCAGCTGCAGTTACGGTGCAGAAGTACTGGAAGGGCTATGCGCAGCGCCAGCGCTACAAGAAAATGCGAGTAGGCTATATGCGGCTTCAGGCTTTGATTCGATCGCGAGTACTGAGTCATAGATTCCGGCATTTGCGTGGGCATATTGTCGGTCTGCAGGCACATGCACGTGGATATCTGGTGCGCAGAGAGTACGGACACAAGATGTGGGCTATCATTAAGATTCAGTCGCATGTTCGCGGAATGATTGCGATGAGGAGATATAAGAAATTGCGTGAGGACTATCGCAAATACAATGAGGTGTTGCGACTGCGAAAGCTCGAAGAACAGGAACTTAAGCATCAAGGCAATAAACGGGCCAAAGAGATTGCAGAACAACATTATCTGGACAGGCTGAACGAGATTGAAAGAAAGGATTTTGAGCATGAGATGGAGGAACGGCGTAAGGTTGAGGTGAAGAAGACACTGATCAGTGATGCGGCTAAAAAACAAGACGAACCTGTGGACGATGGAAAATTGGTGGAGGCAATGTTTGATTTTCTTCCAGATTCGAGCAGTGAAACGCCTACACCTCACGCGGGACGCGAGACGTCTGTGTTTAACGATCTTCCAGTGAACTCTGATCAGAATGAGGTTAGTTATATAGATCCTATAATAAATATATGAAACTTTTTTAAATATGCTACATGTTTTCAGGACATAACCCCAATGCAAATGCTGTCCGAAGATGAAGAGGATCTGTCCGAGTTCAAGTTCCAGAAGTTTGCAGCCACCTATTTCCAAGGAAACGTAACCCATCAATACTCGCGAAAACCACTAAAGCATCCGCTGCTACCGTTACATACACAAGGTGACCAGTTAGCCGCGCAGGCACTCTGGATAACGATCCTTAGATTTACTGGCGATTTGCCAGAGCCACGGTACCACACAATGGACCGGGACAATACATCAGTGATGTCCAAAGTGACTGCCACGCTCGGAAGGAACTTCATCAGAAGCAAGGTATATATATATATATACATTTTGTAAAATGAATTAATTTAGAAATGTTTTCAAATGTGGAATTATAGCTTCCTAAAAAATCCAAATATCAAATATCTTTGTAGTGAAAATCTTTATGAGCAAACGATTCGAATCGAGTGATTATTCTTACGCCATCGCCAGTTGAAATGTGAGAGAACTAAAAATTACGGGCGTAAGAAAACTAAAACGATTCGACTCGTTTGCTCTTACATACTACTGTTTAAATTCAAACAAAAAAAAAACAATAAAAAATAACTCCACCAGAAGAAAGTTTTAATTAAAATAATACTTTAAAAAAGTTCTTTTTTTAAAAATTTAATAAATTTCATACAATTTTTCTTGATACTATCAAAAAGACGTAAGAAATTTTAGCGTCAAGAATTATTTTTGTATTATATGCTTTGCCATTAGATATTTTGGCATTACAACCTTTTTGCAATAACTTTGATCTTACAGTGTTTAATTTTTAAATTATTTTTATGATGTAAGTCTCTTGTGATATATAGCAATTCAAATATAACATCTTATAATTTTTGCCTTCTTCTTAATTTTTTAATTATTTTTTTATTGCTTTAAAAAACAATATTTTTAAATTCAAAAAATTGGATAAAAAACAAATAGCACCGTTTTTGTGAATTAAAAGATATTTTCCTTTTTCTTAAAATATTTTTTTGTATATTATTATACCCAATCAATAAAATGTAACCATTAATAATAAACCAACTTTTAAAAAAAATCACACAGACCTGGGGTTAATGTCCTAATCAAAATGGACATAAAACCTTATGTCCGCTAAGACATGCGCTAAGTCCGTTTAAAATTGGTTGTTTTTAGATTTTTGGTAATTTTAAGATATGGGATTTTTTGGACTATTATGGAACCACCATAATATCAAAATAATATATATACCAAGCTTAACTTTGTGTATAATTCCAGGAATTCCAAGAAGCTCAAATGATGGGACTCGATCCAGAGGCTTTTCTCAAGCAGAAGCCTCGCTCGATTCGCCACAAACTAGTATCGTTGACACTGAAACGCAAAAACAAACTTGGCGAAGACGTGCGCCGTCGCTTGCAAGACGAAGAGTACACTGCCGATAGCTACCAGTCATGGCTTGAATCCCGTCCAACGTCAAATCTTGAGAAACTTCACTTCATAATCGGGCACGGAATTCTGCGCGCCGAGCTTCGCGATGAAATCTACTGTCAGATCTGTAAACAGCTCACGAATAATCCGTCCAAGTCATCACACGCTCGTGGCTGGATCCTCTTGTCCTTGTGCGTTGGCTGCTTTGCACCATCCGAGAAATTTGTAAACTACATCCGGGCGTTCATTCGCGAAGGACCACCCGGCTATGCACCCTACTGTGAGGATCGACTGAAACGCACGTTTAACAATGGTACACGCAATCAGCCACCGTCCTGGCTCGAGCTACAGGCTACCAAATCAAAGAAACCAATAATGCTTCCGATAACCTTCATGGATGGAAACACAAAAACCTTATTAGCCGATTCGGCAACAACCGCACGGGAACTGTGCAATCAACTGTCCGATAAGATCGCTCTGAAGGATCAGTTTGGATTTTCACTGTACATTGCACTTTTCGATAAGGTCTCATCGTTGGGCAGCGGTGGTGATCATGTAATGGATGCAATATCACAGTGTGAACAATACGCCAAAGAGCAAGGTGCCCAGGAACGTAATGCTCCGTGGCGTCTGTTCTTTCGCAAAGAGATTTTTGCACCGTGGCACGAGCCCACCGAGGATCAGGTGGCCACAAATCTTATATACCAGCAGGTTGTGCGTGGTGTGAAGTTTGGTGAGTACCGGTGCGACAAAGAGGATGACCTTGCGATGATTGCAGCACAACAGTACTTTATAGAGTACGGCACAGACATGGCAATGGAACGCTTATTCACGTTGTTGCCAAACTTTATACCGGATTACTGTTTGACGGGAATCGATAAGGCAATGGATCGTTGGGCAGCACTCGTATTGCAAGCGTACAAGAAAAGTTACTACCTGAAAGAAAAAATACCATCGTTAAAGGTGAAAGAGGACATTGTTAGTTATGCCAAGTACAAGTGGCCACTTTTGTTCTCACGCTTCTACGAGGCGTACCGTAACTCTGGTCCGAATCTGCCAAAGAATGATGTTATCATTGCGGTGAACTGGACAGGAGTGTATGTTGTCGATGATCAAGAGCAAGTACTGCTTGAGTTGTCATTCCCAGAAATCACGGCTGTGTCCAGTCAGAAGACGAACAAGGTTTTTACACAAACGTTTAGTTTGTCCACGGTGCGTGCGGAGGAGTTTACGTTTCAAAGTCCAAATGCCGAGGACATTCGAGATTTGGTCGTTTATTTCTTAGAGGGCCTTAAAAAAAGGTAAAACTTTTATTATTTTTTTTTTTTTATTAAAATTATATTTTGTGTGTTTGTAGATCGAAATTTGTCATTGCTGTGCAGGACTACAAGGCACCTGGAGAGGGCACGAGTTTCTTGTCATTCCTGAAAGGAGACCTTTTGATATTAGAAGATGACAGTACAGGAGAAACTGTTCTAAACAATGGCTGGTGCATAGGTTTGTCTAGTTTTAATATTTTATTAAAATGAGTTGGTCATTACTTTTTATTTGTTAATTCATATAGGAAGAAGTGAGAGAACAGAAGAGCGTGGGGATTTCCCCGCGGAAACCGTATACGTTCTACCAACGCTTACAAAGCCTCCGCAGGATATTCTAGCACTGTTTAGCGTTGAGGACGCACACCATGGCCGCCGGCTGAGTACTGTATCAAACGGTGGCGTTGGTGGTGGTACAGAACCACGTGACCGACCTTATAATCTGGCAGAATATGCGTTAGACCATTTCAGACCACCACCGAAACGTACAATGTCCAAGACACTTACGCTTAGCTCGAAACGAGGTGTTGACGATCTTTGGCGATATTCCAGGGATCCTCTAAAGCAACCGCTGCTCAAAAAACTGATGGCCAAAGAGGAGCTGGCCGAAGAAGCGTGCTTTGCATTTGCGGCCATCTTAAAGTACATGGGAGACTTGCCCTCAAAGCGACCGCGTATCGGTAATGAGATTACCGATCACATTTTCGATGGACCCTTGAAACATGAAATTCTACGCGATGAACTCTACTGCCAACTAATGAAACAGCTGACTGACAACCGGAATCGCATGTCTGAGGAGCGTGGCTGGGAATTAATGTGGCTTGCGACCGGTCTGTTTGCCTGCAGTCAAGGACTCCTCAAGGAACTACTTTTATTTCTGCGCAGTCGTCGGCATCCCATTTCACAGGATAGCTTGCATCGTTTACAGAAAACCCTGCGCAACGGTCAACGAAAGTATCCACCGCATCAGGTTGAGGTGGAAGCCATACAACACAAAACCACACAGATATTCCACAAGGTATACTTTCCCGATGACACCGACGAAGCGTTCGAGGTAGACTCGTCCACCAGGGCAAAGGACTTTTGTCAGAACATTTCGCAGCGACTGAGTTTGCGCAGCAGCGAAGGGTTCAGTTTGTTTGTGAAGATCGCCGACAAAGTTATATCGGTGCCCGAAGGAGACTTTTTCTTTGACTTTGTGCGTCATTTGACGGACTGGATAAAAAAAGCTCGACCGACGCGTGATGGCACAAATCCACAGTTTACGTATCAAGTGTTCTTCATGAAGAAACTGTGGACGAACACGGTTCCCGGTAAAGACCGAAATGCTGATCTGATATTCCATTATCATCAAGAGCTTCCAAAATTGCTGCGCGGCTATCACAAGTGCTCCAAAGAGGAGGCATCCAAGCTAGCGGCTCTAGTGTACCGTGTACGGTTTGGTGAGAGTAAGCAAGAACTGCAAGCTATTCCGTAAGTATTTATTTTATTTGAAGAATTGGCCTTATTTTTAATACTGTTTGCTGTACGTAGCCAAATGGTTAGAGAACTAGTCCCATCTGATCTGCTCAAGATTCAGAGTTCAAACGATTGGAAACGTTCTATTGTGGCCGCTTACAACCAAGACGCTGGCATGAGTTCAGAAGACGGAAAGATCACATTTCTTAAGATTGTATACAGGTACGAAAATATGCTCATAATAAATATATATGTATACAGGTAGTTCCATCTCCAAATAGCGGATATTTTTTATGTTTTTGTGTTTTGTGTATTTTAGAGTTTTGGGGTAAAAAACATTGCAAATCCAAGTACTTATTTTCTTTTTAAAAAATAAATTTAAATATCTCCAAAACCAAAGATTTTTCCTAAGGTCAGATTAGTCAGTCATCATGAGCAGGACAATCTGATTTCTAATGCCGGATTTCCACCTATTGGCCAAGTGGTCAATAATAATAAATGCCCAAATGGCCAATTAGCTATTTTGTGGAAATACAGCCCCTAAACATTTTTTTTTGGCAATACACTAACTGTCAAATGACCAACCCGCAAAAAAATAATTGGCCACATGTTGCTTCTTTATTCCTAAATGGCCACCTATCGTACACATGGCCACAAAATGTCCGTATTGTGGAAATCCGGTATAAGGGATAACGTCGAATTACGGGATACTTTGTATATATCAGTAATAACATAATTTAATTTAATTTAATTTACAGATGGCCCACATTTGGATCAGCATTCTTTGAGGTCAAGCAAACCACCGAACCGAACTATCCTGAAATGTTACTCATTGCCATCAACAAGCATGGTGTCAGTTTAATACATCCATTAACTAAGGTACATTCATTTTAATTATTATAAAATATTTTTCTATTTATCCAAACATTTGCATCAGGACATCTTGGTGACGCACCCATTTACGCGTATATCTAACTGGTCGTCGGGCAACACTTACTTCCACATGACCATCGGTAATCTGGTGCGTGGATCGAAGTTGTTGTGCGAGACATCGCTGGGTTACAAAATGGACGACCTGCTCACATCGTACATATCTCTTATGCTCACAAATATGAACAAACAAAGAACTATTAGGATAAACTAGGAGGTCGCCAAGGATGGAAACAATAAGAAGAATTAAAATATATATAAACGTTTTTATAGAAGAGCTTGATTATGCATAGAACAAAAACACACAATATTTTATATAAATAAATATAAACATTTTAATATAATAGAGGTTGTTTTTAATGTATTTCTTTGTGTTATCTCATGATCTCATTATCCATTGAACATTAGAGATCATCCATTTTTTCAAACTTATGTTCAACATCTACATCATTTCTCAATACACAAGAAAATATGAACACACCAAATATCTTATTCCATATTTGGTTTTATCTGTAAATACGATCGAATAAAAAGTCCTCCAAACAAATACATCATGTAAGCTGCATCCGCACAGGCAATATAACTCATGAATTTCGGATAATCACAGTCGGTCCAGATCAGTGAGTAGGAGAAATAGCAGAACACCATTTCGAATTGAATCTATGAACATAACAAAGATTGAAATATTATTAGAATATTGACATAAAGTTAGTCAGTCTGTTTTCAAGACCGTAGCTGAATAATACGTATACATGATATCGTGTACGGCCGAATTTATTACTCCCACAAATACACCATGTGATCCTGCTAAAATGCCAATATAATATATATATATTATCGCAATCATGGAAACATGTAGAAAACAACACAAATATAACTGTTTCCGTGAAGTCCATGTACTTATTTAGCATATACAAATAAGCACCAAATGCAGTAGCTTTGGTAACCGGTAAACATTGCCAATCATCCGTATAAGTTTGATACAAACGAATACCCTAAACAAATCCGAAAAATTGAATATATAGTTAATTGATTATATACCACCGAATATTACAATTCACTTTTATGTATATAGATCACAACGTATAGATTATATGACACCTGAATAGCATTGTAGATTAGCGTCACTAAGCGTAAATAGTATGGCTCTCTGTTCTTCATGTTATATGTACTTGTACTTCTAGATTATAGATAATTGAATGGACATTGGTTTTGCTGACTGCAAACTGATTTTCTCTCTGACCGACCAACGGCGACGCGTAGCGACACTACAGATATAAAAAAGTTTTGTCTACAATTTATTTAAGTATGTAGACCTTTTTGAACTCAATGTGAAATTCAATTAATTTTTTGATTGATTATTAATAATTAATTATTTTTTAATTAAATTGAAATCAAAAAAAAGGCATTTAATTTAGCATACACAATCGATTTATAATATTGTCCACAAAAAAATTAAAATCGATCACAAAATAATTAAAAATCAACCGCTATTTTTTATTTTTTTCCAAATTATATATTCAGACTGATTATTACTTATAATTGGAATCCAATTCAGCTTACACGATAAAATTCAATATTGTTTTGGTACAGAAACAGAATATACTTTCTGGTTGGCCATTTATGTTTTTGGAGCAAGTGTTTTTTTCGGTGAGCACATTTTATTTTAGGTGCATTTTTTAGGAGCATAGTTTTTAAAGTGCGATGTTTTTATATGCCTTTATAATTTTTGGAGATTTTATTTTTTATGTTTAGGTGCACCTTATTGTTTTTTAGGCACACAGTTATTTTTTTTGCAGCCTGATGGACGCACGAAACACTCTTCATTTTAGATACCTATTTTAGTGCGGGCATTTGTCGAGAAAATTAACCACTGTGTACTTCTAGCCTAAATAATATAAACTGTTGACTGTAAATTTTGTCTGAATAACGGATATTGAGCTCTTACCGACTCACGAGTACATACAAAATTGTTCACTTTACTTAAAAAGATACTGTTTACACTGAAAAAAAACCCACAATTGAATCAATTGTTTTCTGAATTGGCATTATTATTTAATACTTATTTTTAATTATTTCACAGTAGCTGAATTCAATTTTAAAAACTATACTATTTAAAAACATTGAATTCAATTGAACTGATTTTACTTAAAAGATTGATCAATTCTGTGCGGTCTATTCTGAAATAATTAATTATTAATTTTCAATTCCGGAAACGTTGAATGTTTATCCAAATGTCGTCTAAGTTAATTCTTAAAATGATTGTTGAAACAATACATGTTGGCATATAGATAACTGTTAAAAAACCTTTTTTAAATTTTCCAATTTTAGGATTAAAAATTGTTATTTTTAAGTATTTTTAGTTTTTTTTAGTTTATTCCAAAATTGTTTATTACACAATCCCATAATATTCTGCTTTATTGTAGATCGGAAAAAACTATAACGCTTGGATTGCTGCACTCGTTGGATAAATGTTGTCCTCATTTTATTTTGCTTTTGATTTACATGCATGTTTCCGTAAAATTATTCAATTTTGAATTAATATTTAAAATATTAATAAACTCAAATTACTATGTATGAAATCCGTTTTCGCTTCTCTATAATATTATTTAAATAATTAAAATCTCATTTTTTTTGATTCCGATATTTTACTTTTATAAATTTTCAAAGAAAATTACACTGTTTTTCATTATAAACTTAGAATTATAAGAGAGTTTACGTTATATGTGATAAAAGTAATTTACTATAAAAACCTTAAAGGGATATAATTAGCCTCTAAAATAACGGAAAGAGTTTGATAATGATTGGGAAGCCGATCTGACAAGTTTAATTACTGTTTTAACAATAGACAAAAATGTCTTAAAAATTTCGCTATTAGTATTAAAAAAACGTCGCTGCCATGTTGCCATTTTACCAGATTTTCCTTGAGATCTCTAGATTTTTTAAATTCTTTAGATTTAGAGATTTTAGGTAAAAATCTCAAGATTTCAAATCGACCCAAACTTATGCAAAAAAAAATGATTCAATTGTTGATTTGGCACTTTTTCCGCAATTTAATTTTGATTTGCAAAGAATTGATAACGAATGGCGCGAATTAAGAAATTTTAATTTCTCTAATCATTTTGAAAAGAACGAACATATTGATTTACAAATATTTTAAAACACGATTTTTTGCTCAAATAATGGAGACGTAACAAATGCATTCCCACTTCTTGAAGTTTTAATTCGTGCAATATTATGCCTTCGAAATTTTTCGGCAAATGTGGAGGGAATATTTTCGCAAATAAATTTAAATAAAAGTAATGTTAGAAAAAGATTATCCTAATAAAAACAATTTTACCTGTGTTACATTTGTTACAGATCTAGAAAAACAAAAAAAATATAAAATGTTCAGCTAAATTTTAAACAATAAAAATAGATACAAAATTTAAATGCAAATTTTTCTTATTTTCTCAATAGATTTTTTGAAGTCCCATGAATTTTTTACTTGACTGTAATAACTATTCAGTAAAATAAGCAATTTGGGATAGTTTGGGATGCCAAAAAACATAGTGCTGAAATGTGGAAATTGAGGCGATTACATGGCAACTGTAACAAACTGGCATTAGATTAGATTGATGTAGGAATATACGTCTCTATTTGGACCCATTGTGCTCAACCAACTGGCATAAAAATAGCAGTAACTGCTACTTTTTACAGTTCGTGTAATCGTAGCATAGTCTATACATTTTATATATTCTTAAAATATTTTATAAATTATTAATATTTTTAAAAAATATTTAGTTTTGGTAATTATACAATCTATGTTTTTTTGTATGCAAATATTTTTTTGTTTATGTTTTAATCCATCGATTATCGCTCCCTCAAGCGGCAGTGGCATGAACTACACGACACGCTTTATGCAAAAATAACCCAACAATTATATCTCTACGATATGATTTAAGGGAGATATTGTACGGGAATCTTTTCCCATTTCAGCTTTAAAAATTGTTTTTTGTAATATAACTCATCCAATGTTGTTCTGAAAATGTTGTTTTGAAAATGTTGTTCTATATTATTTAAAATAAATGGTACATTTTTTTTTTTGTGATATTACTATATTAACTGGTTTATTTATTTAAAAGGCAGCTGTAAAATGCTAAATATTATGAGAAGAGAAGAAAAATATATTGGGAGGTATGCTGTGAAGGTGGAAATATCTTATTTTGGTAAAGATTATATGATTCTTGAATTTTTTCGGCAATAAATAAATAATAAATAATAAATAATCTATAAACAATAATTCGCAAAACAAACGCGTCGACGTCGGCGTCGTTACGGACATCGGGAATAACCAGATCTGTTAATGTATTTTTACAGCTTACAGGGATGTTTCATCCTAATCCCAAAATTGCAAAAAATGATCTAGTTTTAGTATAATAGTTAAGATTTATTTCAAAATTAAACAAAAAATAACTATGATTTAAAAAATGGGGAAAATCGGAACCACACTGCAAAAGATATGCTTAAAAAGGACATATTTTATACTGTTTAATATAAAGGGAGAGAGAGGTGTAATATTTTTTGATGCAAACATTTTTCAAAAGTCCTTAGAGTTTTTGTGATTGTGGACATTGAAAACTTGACTAATTGAAATGGAAACGGATATATTCTAATAAATATGGACTTTACAAAATGAAAATTTTCAATTTGTTGTATTTCACTTTGTAAGTAATATCGCCGTGCTACAAAGTGAAAGTAACTTTGTGACAAAAAGTGTTTTAACTTTGTAGTAAAATCTTTATGCATATTGAAGTATGAACTATGAAGCATATTAATTTATAGAAAACAGCAGCTTCCGTAGGTGAGGGGTTAGAGCATTGACCTCATTTTTCAATTCAAAGATTTAGTTTCAAAATATTTAAAAAAGATAGGAATGTTTGGAATGATTAGTCTTCTTCATTAGACAAAATTAAAAAATATATATAATTTTTATTATTTTTAAAAATTAGATTTCATTTTGTTTCAAACTTGTTTTAACTTTGAATTAAAGTAAATTATTTAACTTTGTTTCAAAGTGAAATCCAATTTAACTTTGATTAAAGTTAGAATTACTTTGACACAAAGTGGGGACATTTTCACTTTGATCTAAATTGTTACAAAAAATATTTTAGTGTAGCAATCGCTGGCAACACGTCTATTGCCTAGAGTTGCCAAGCAGATGCAGTGGAAACGAACAAACGCAGGTGTGTAGGGCAACGCGTTTTAATCGTATTTGTGCTGCACGGCAATATTTTTGTGCGTTGCCCTAAATAACGAAGAATTTTCACATTGTTTCATTTGCAATAAGCGAATTAACGTCACTGTGAGCTAAAATCTCTGACTGTATACAGACTCTTGTAATAAAGAATAAAAAGTATCATACTAATCTGTATCTCTTGAAAAAAGGTCCATCAATTATTTATTAGTTATTATTAAAAACCTCAATATACCTTTTTAACCTTTTAGTACCACGTTTAGAGCACAAACGACCCGAAAGTATTTCTCGTTTTTTTCCAATTTTTAGGGGTGTTATTTTTTTTTAAGTTTTAAAATGTAAATAAAATAAAAATACAGTAAGGGCTCTGATTTTATAAAACAGCATATTCAATTTACGGTTTTTTGGTTAGGCAGTTTAAATAATTTGTATTATATAAAAAATCTCTTTATTCTTGCTTATAAAAAAACATCGTTATAAATAATAAATTATAAAATAAAAAATAAAAATTATGTTGGTAAGATTTTTGTATTTTTTTGGGTACTTTGATTTGGGACACAAACATTAGCCATTTAAAACAAACATTAGTTAAACTATTATTTAAAGTAAATATATAACGATTATATATATATATATACAAAAGTTGTTTAAATTTTGAGAAAATAGAAAAAAACCTTATATATAAAAGTATTGATTTCTTGGGATGGTAGTTCAGTTTATTCGCGTTGCATAATACGGTTAGAGAGCATTAAAAATGTTTGTGATTATGATTTTGAGATTTTTATTATAAAATTAAATAAAAGTATGTGAATTATACTTGGTACAAGATTCAACGGGCATAGTAATTCTAGTACTATAAATAGACATTTGTTTATATTGTGTTTGAAATAGTGAGATCATAGAGATTATTATTGATCAATCATTAATAATCATCCATTTTTATAAATTTATGTAGTACATCTACAGATTTGTTTTAAAACATAAAATCTCAACATTTCTCAATACACAAAAAACATGAACACACAAAAAATCTTATTCGATCTTTGGATTTTTCTGTAAATATGATCGAATAAAAAGTCCTCCAAACAAATATATCATGTATACTGAATCCGCGCAGGCAATATAACTCATAAATTTCGGATAGTCACAGTCGGTCCAGTTCAGAGAGTAGACGAAAAAGCACAACCCACTTACAAATTGAATCTAAGAACATATCAAAGATTAGCATATTAGTATAACCCATTTGAAATGGGATTAAAGTTCAAAAATAAAATTAACATACCATTTGCACCATTGTCACTGTCATCTTTACTCTTCTCAGGGTTTCTGGTAACCAGTCTTTCTTCAACACCGTTGCTGCATAATACATATACATGATAACATGTACAGCCGAATTTATTAATCCCACAAATACTCCGTGTGATCCAGGTGCAGCTAACATGCCAATATATACAATCGCAATCATAGAAACATGATGAAAAACATGCAGAAAGGTAACTTGGCTAGTTTTCTTGCGCAACACAAAGATAATTGTTTCCGTAAGGTCCATGTACTTGTTTATCATATACAAGTAAGCTCCGAATGCAGTAGTATTGGTAACCGGTAAACATTGCCAATCATCCGTATATGTTTCATACAAATGAATACCCTATATGGAATATATGTATTATTTCACTCCAACAGTAAAATTACACTTTTATGTACATAGATCACCATGAATAGATTATATAAAACCTGGATAGCATTGTAGATTAATGACACTGTGCCTAAATTGTATGGCTTTCTATTCTTCATGTAAATAGGTAACAGTTTAAAAACTATCAGCAGATAGAGGATAATAATCGCAGTTGGGGCCACCGGTGATCCAGTCAATGGCCACTCTATTGGTAGATACGGACCTAGGAAAATATTATGGATTTACAATTAAAAATAATAAAATAAATAAATAATATAAAAATTTACTTCTACTCGGTAGCCAAGATTCCATCATAGCACTATGTTATATGTACTTGTACTTCTAGATTATAGAATATCGAATGGATATTGTTTAATATAAACTGTTGAGTGTAAATTCGGTGTATAAATGACGGATATTGTATCACTGATCGACGGCGACGCTATGCGGCGTGTGCTATACGGATATAAAACATTATTGTCTAGACTCTAGATCCAGACATTATTTATGTAGATATTACTCAATATGAAATCCAATTAATTATTTGATTGCTTCATAATTTATAATTGAAAACCAAAAAAATATATAAAAATTTAGCAATTTAGCGTACACCATATTTTTTTAATGTGGCTTACCAAATAATTAAATTTCAACCACAAAAAAAGTTGTTTACCGGAAAAATCTACTAATAATAATTTATAATAACGTTCAAATAAAAAAAACTTAAAGCGCTTTGTGCATATTTTGACAAACAAATGTCATGCCCATATCAGTGTTTGAATTAACTACCCCTAGGGTATGACGAAACGGTATATTGCAATACGCCACAGCTACCACTGTGTGATGATTATGATAAGTGGATGATGGAACCTTATCATAAAGACTAGTCAAGCTCCAGACCACCAGATGGACGCGTGAAAAACATTTCATTTTAGATGCCTAATTTAGTGAGGGGCATTCAGCGATAAAATTAACCACTGTGTACTTGTGCCTATAGATAATATAAACTTTTGCCTGCAAATGTTGTCTGAATAACGGAAATTGCTCTCTGGCCGACATTGATTGTTTGTTTTAAATGGCTAACAATGCCCAAAATTATTTAAATTATAATCAAACTCATAGTCGGTCCAATTCAGAAATTAGACGGAAAAGCACAACCCCCTTACAAATTGTATCTAAAAATTAATTAAAGATTGACATAATAATATAAGGCATAAAAAATCGCTGTCCAAAAAAAAATATGTGCTCCTAAAAAAAATAATGTGCACCTAAAATAAAAAGAATGTGCTCCTAAAATAAAATAATGTGCACCTTAAAATAATAGTGTTCACCAAGAAAAAAACATGCCCCAAAAACATAAATGACTGGTTCCATGTTCTTCATGTACAGTCAATGGCCATGCTGGTGGTAGAGGTGCGAATTTAGAAAAATATCATAGATTTAAAATTGAGAAGAGGAATGTAAATAAATAATATTTAAGATCTACTTCTTATCGGTATCCAAGATGCCATTTTTAGCTTAAATAATTGTTTGGATATTGTTTAAACTGAACTATTGACTACAAATGTGGTCTATATGGTGGATATATCTCACACCAACTTGACAAATATAAAGTAATATTTTTGTGACTTTATTTGTGTAGATTTAATTTTTAAATCAATATGAAACACAATAAATTATTTGATTGCTTCTTACCATATCTATACAAATTGTGTTGTAGCTGTGGCGTAATGGACTTCATAATCCAAGGGTCGTTAGTTCAACCCAGGTATGGGCTTTTTTAAAAAAGATTTTTTCATGTGACTACCGTCAGGGAAGAATGTAAATGAAGCTTAGGTTGCTCTACATATAGATCGTAATACTAACAAAAATACAGTAATAAAAACCACAAAAACCCTGGTATAAAAGCTTAAATATCTTTAGTTCAACACTGGTTGTATGCCAAAAAATATTGTTAATAGAAAAATTAGGTATAATGTAGTAATGTATGTCACATATTGGTGGTCAATGAAATAAAAACAGAATAAAAACAGAAAAAATTACAATTGAAACATGAAAAAATGGTAAAGACAAATGTAGGCTATGATTTTGCTAAATAAAAGTACTAATTTAAATTACTGAATTGATGTTTGCGCTTCTTTTTTATTAGCCACTTTAGCGGAGCCATGGGCTATTGTGGGATATTTTTTTACACTACATTAATTTAGATAAAAAATATATATCAATATATCAATATATCAATATATATATATATATAATTAATGATTAAATAATTAGAACGACAATAAAATATTAGGAAGTTTTAAAGTATTTTTATTTATTATCTGCAAAAAGTTGTTTATTATTTGGAGCGTGTCCGAATTGGAAAGGCACGATGCGAGGATATCTCTGATGAAGTATGGAGTGTTATGTCCCGCATTTCGGAGCTTTTGCGTCATTTCTCGTCTTTTTGTCGGATTGGGCATACCAAGATGACGTGGTCCACCGTCTCGTAGTTACCGCAGTCGCATATACGCATAGAGCTGGTTGTGGTTTGCAGCAATTCTGCTTAAAGTTACCAGTAATGGGCGGCAGGGGTTTTCTGAGAAGGTTTAATACCACGGTTGCATTTGAATTTTTGGAAGCATTGAGTAGCACAGTCGTCCTAGGTCTCCTTTCTCCTACCTTTTTGCCATGTGTCTCCAGTTTCTTTGGACCATATTTTGCGGTAGTTGCCCCACTCCAGTGTATTTTGTTTCAATATTCCGTTTGTTGCTGCTTCCTTAGCTAGGGCGTCTGCACTTTGTTGCCAGGTATACTAGAGTGGGCTGGAATCCATATGAGAGTAACCCATACTCCGGATTCTTGCAGACTTCTTAGCTTATGCCGGAAGTTGGTGAAAAGCGCAGAGGATCCGGCGTCTATCTTTGGTGTATCTAATTTATATGTCAGGTAATTTTTCTTGTCTAGAAAGAATGCTGCGCCTGTTTTGCCATAAACCTTTGAACCATCAGTGTAGAAAACAGTATTGGTTTTCTGGTCTGATACACCCACTTGACAAATAGAGGTTGGGCGAGTCTGGAATAGTCTGATTTTGGGGTGTCCTTTAGAGTTCGTCTTATGTGCCAGGATAGTATTGAGCAAAAAGGATGGTACTCCGTTCCGTAGCATGGAAAATAGTCGACTTTAGCAATGTTTATTTCCTCGATTGGTCGTGTTACGGCGAGCATTGCGTTATTAGGATTCGTCCTTTCGAGAGTTTGGAGGCTATTGCGCAGATTTGCTCCTGGTCGCGGGATATATTTTGCGAAGTACTGTTTTGACACTTGCTGCAGCCGAATATCGCGGGTGGCTATACCGCGTACTTCTAGTACTTCTAACGAGCCCGAGTGCGTTCTTCTAAGCAGTCCGTTGTAGATCCGTAACGCCCGCCATTGTATGCGTTGTAGTCTGAGCATTCGGGTTTTAGAAAGCTCCAAAAAGGCTATCCTACCGTAGCATTAAATTTGAGGAGCAGGCGTCACGGTGGATAAGAACGTCATCTGCTTACTGGAGTAATCTTACATTATTTAAAATTAGCTCGTCAATGTTGGTGGTGTGAACTGTAGAGGTTGTAGAGAAGCGGTGAGAGTACTGAGCCCTGAGAAAGTCCCCGAAACCCTATTCTTGTTTCTTTGTGGCATCCCTTGAAATAATAGTGCAGTTGACGTTTCTCAAAGATTGCTCCAATAATTCGCACCATCTTGTGAGGTAGATTTATTTTGTTCAACCTTTCACACATAATAGCTATTTCGACATTATCATAAGCTATGTCAATAAATACCGCAGCGCACATTGATCTTAGGCTGTAGCTCTGTAAATTTGCAGCCAAAACTGTGAACTGTCTTGAGTGCCGCGCCCTTTACGAAATCCAAATTGCGTTTTTGAAAGCTATCCAAGTTTCTCCCCCAGAAATCTAGTCGATTATATGCAACATCTTCTCAAATGATTTGCGGATGCATGGTAATAAGACCAATCTCTGTAAGATGATTAATATTATGGTCTTTGCCTGGTTTTAAAATTGCAATACCGTAGCACTCGTTAAAAAGCTTTAACATATATGATATCGCAGAGATCGGCATGTTACGAATTAGATCAAAGGTCCAATGCTGTCCAAACCCGGCGATGAATTGTTGCAGCTCCTAAGGGCCATTTCTAATTGTGAATTCCGAGCAGATAATGTCCGATCCTTGCGCAATTGTGTTTCCTGAAGTCCATGGTGTTTGTGCTTTATCTGGGTTACTTTTTTGTGACCTTACCAATATTTTAAATTACAGCTGCACATTTCTTAGCAAAGACTCCACTAATTACTAACATCTCATAACTAGAAAATTAAACTAATCATTTTATTTATTTTATTTTATTCTGTTACCGTTTTTACATTTTCTGTGGGATTTAAATCGGTAATTATTACTCTCAAGTGAATTCAATTCAGGATAAATCATGACGCAAAGTCACTACTATACTCTAGGAATTTAAAACCGGTTTATATACTTGAGGGTGCTAGATGTGCTAGATGAAGATCACAAGCGACACATTTTATTTTTTATTATGTAATTTATTATTCTATTCTATTGTGTTTTAAATTTTTAAATTTTTATATTAACAATTTATTTATTAACAATTATTAAAGTACAACTTATCAAAAGTCTTGTTATTGGCAGTCTCCGAAATTATACCTGTATATAGGTTAATTGTTGTGTTGTTTGACCAAAGAATAAAACAATGGATCATTTATTTTTCTAAAATTATGTTTTAAATAGTTTATTATTGATGCACAAAAGCTTTTTTCATACACAAAAGCTTTTTTCATACACAGGTATTCTGTTATTCGATTTTTGGCTTTTTTTGTAAGTACGATCGAATAAAAAGTCCCCCAAATAAATGCATCATGTAGATTGCATCAAAGCAGACAATATAACTCATGAATCTAGGATAATTATTACTGTCGGTCCAGATTTTTTATTAAAACAACAAAAGCAATCAATACAAGAATGTTAATATGAATAATGCTTCTTCAAATGGTGGCTTTGTGTTTAATTCTGCCTTTTCCGATAAAAGTATGGCGCCTAAGTCTTTAGCGAGTAGATTCAATACCGCAATTTACTTAAAGTACTGGCGCCATTGACTGTAGCGCTTATGTCTTGTAGCACAGTAGTCCTTGGTGC
>JAAAKO020003782.1:0-21021 GCA_010015015.2 Bolitophila cinerea | reverse complement strand
TATTTATATTTATTATTATTTAATACACAATAATTTACAAAGAAACATGTGCGAATATGCCACATTCACGAATTGCGCATAAATAAATTGATGTTCGATTTCGAAGTCACAATTTACATTAATAATATTATAACTAATAGCTTTATAACTAGCTAGAGATAGTATATATCTGTATTAATGTAGAGACAACATGTTTCTCCATCATTAGATTTTTCAAATTTAAATATACAGAAACACATACACATTCTGGGAAGCTGCTGCGTGAGGGAATCACGTGTCGTTGTTGTTGTTGTTGTTGTTGTTGGCTGTAATTACAATTAATACGCGCGCATCTGCAATGAATGTAAAAGCATTTATAATCGCGCTCATGATAGCCATCCGTCGTGCGGCGCGCCGTGCGATGAGACGTGCTCGTGCGGGTTATAAAGGTATGTCCAACAGGTGTTCTGGCGTAATTATAAGGTAATGCATATAAACATAATACACACACACACACGCACACATAAGCATTAATTTATACGATATTGTTGTAAAGCGAAGCGCTAAAAGGTGCGTACAAGGAGCTCCGGAAACGATTTACCCCGCTGTAATCGCGAGGTAAGCGAGCGTATAGAGATTGTTATCAATATAGAATTCTAAATATCTTCCTGAAAGGTACTTAGCCCAGGGAAATGTTCTACAAACATTTTGGTTCGATGGACCATACAGATTTTAAGCAGCGATAACTGAAGCTAGAATTGTATTTAAAGATTTCTCTAAATGAACAATAACTATTAAATGTTAGCTTCCTCTGGGCAAGCATTTTGATTCGGTTCGAAAGACCATAATCTTTATAATTTGGGACTATTGAATTTGTCACTTGCACTTCAACACGCATTGGTTATTTGCGCCAAATATGATATTATTAAAACGATTTATTTCCTCCCTTGGTTTGAAAAGTCCTATTTTTTATTGGAAATAAATCCCAATATTGGAGTTTCATTGGACCAGTGTTCTAACACCCTTCAAATATTGCATTTTTGTGCATCTTTTTGATTTTGATTTTCCTGCATGTTTTCAACCCTTCATTGCATCTTTTTGTGTTTTTTTGCTTCTTTATTACAGCGTATAAAGAAAAATGATTCCCAATCTTTGTGAAAAACATTGCAATAATTCCAAAATTAACAAATAAAAAAATGGAATTAAATTTCAGTCGAAACCTTGCCTTTTAGAAAGACCTGCAAGTAACTTCCAATATAAATAATGAAAAGGAAAAAAATAAAAAAACATAAAATTTAAAAAAAATCATAAAAAGACCTATAGAAACTTTTTTTATTGAAATAACATGGAAATAGATCCAAATTCATGACATTGATAAAAATAATGACAAAAACATAAAAATAACTCACAATATTTAAAAAAATACATAAATAACTTCCAATGTGTGCACACACATAGTAACCAATTTTGTTTTTGGAAATAACATGAAAATACGCAATAATCTTTAATAAGAGTATAGAAATGACATCCAATCTTTAAATAACTCTAATTCAGAGCAAAATAAACTTGGAAAAAACTCCCAATCTCTTCAAAAACCTACCTGAAAGACAATCAAATAATAAATAAAACAGTATTAGTATACTAAAATAAAATTACTAATCTAAAATAAAACATTTACCAAAAAAACTAATAGTTTTCCTTCTTTCATTTCAGATAAAAACCCAATCCCACAAATGTGTTTAACAATCATCGCAGAATAGTAAGTATTTTTATATATTAATTGCATTCAATCAACTTCGACTACGGCCTACCGTTTTGCCCCCGGTAGAGCGCCAATCGTGAGCTACGATTATCCAAAAATATATTATTAGTTATACCATAACTCCCATTACCCGAATAGGCTAATTAAATAAAAAACAAAATCACGTTCTATAAATGCGTCGGACGGCGCGGCAGCGTGAGGAGATATTCAAATATACACTTAACACAATCTCTGCACACACACACATACATACAATTATGCGTCCGATGTCCGACAAGACATTGACTTATTGACATACCAATAACCATAAGACACCGCATGAGTGCACGCGCGCGCGCACAGCTCTAGCAAATGTTTTGTGTTCCCACCGTGAGCAAACACACACATACTCACCGAGGAATAGTCTCGAGACTCGTGACTACAAGATCTCTAACAAACAACGCAGGGAGCCCCAATGGAATGGACACACGCAATGTCGAGAATGCGCATAATACAAATATATACCGAGCTTTGCTCGATCGTTGGCAGTCGCAGTTGGAAGCCACATTTCAAATCTGTAACCGAACGTCTGATTGTCTTAGCACAGTCATAAGTTACGAATTATGATTATTGCTAATTATATCGAATCTGTTAACAGGGCGATTATGTGCGCCCGTGTGCGTCGGTGGCCTCGATGCGATTTTGGATATAAATAATATTATCGAAATATTAAAACAGAAGAAAAAACAAATACACACACACACACACACACTCGAAATCTTCTCCGAGAGCGATTGTATACATATTCGTCATATTTAACGTTCGATTTATATTTATTTTTTCGAACAGGTATATTAAGGTGTTTTTGTAAACAGGTTTTATGCGCTCTGTTACGGCTGAGGCGGGCGGTGGTTTCGTTTCTTTTCGTTTATGTAACACAAGCATATACACGGAGAGACGAATGCACGTAAGAGTTTATATATATATATATACTCGATTTTATTTATGCATGCGCGCAGGTGCCTATATACCGTTAATAACATATATACACTCTCGAAAAACGTTGCGTAAATAAATTCTCTATGCGCTCACCGGCAAAAATTGCTCTTTCGCATCGCATTTCGGAAGAGGTGTAAAAAAACACCTGCACAATATTGTGCGCGGCATCGGCGCAGGTAAACATAACTATAATTAGTTCAAATCTATAATCTTGATTGCGGAGGCCTTCACAATCTATCACTCTCTCCCTCTATCCTTCACTTGCTCCGCACTAAAGTGGAGCACCACTTATGGAAAACAATATCAATAATTTGCTCGAAAGTGAGCCGACGCGCAATCGAATCGTATTTAAAATCCATGAGCCAGAGCGCGTTGAGTTCAGCCACCACCACAACAACAACAAAAACACCGCTAAGAAATCATAAATACATATATATCTATATATATATACCTGCTCGCGCTCGGTAAACGAGTAAAAGTTAATTTGCGTACATAATGCCAATAAGCCGCCGCCGCCCGTGCGCACACCACTCGTAAAGCATAAAAATATCGTATATCTATACTTTTATCTTTTATGTGAATGGAGAAGTACTGAATACGGCCGCTCGCGCTCACAGGATAAATAATAATGAATCATAATTATTCAATTTGTACATTTATGCTTCATGCGCAATGTACTTACGTATATACTTACGTTTATACTTACGTACTTATGCCGTACACAATACCACGTATGGACTTTTGCTAAGAGGATAGAGAGAGATAGATTACCAATATTCTCTGGACATACTCATAGCCAGCTAGCTACAACACCACGAGGAGCGACTCTAATGAGCACCATAGAAAAGGTGAACGTTTGTTTGTTGGTCGAGGTTTGTTTTTTTTGGCAACATAATTACGGAATATGTAATTAAAATTAAACGAGTATTTTTGTTGATATTCATATTTAGTTACGCGCGCAATTTGCGTATGGTGCAATATTATTATTATTTACGACTTTTGGGCAGAGAACGCACACACACACAGATAAAATGGGTTCATTAAATTTTATGCGAAAGCATGCGGCTATTATACTCAATTACCGTTTATTGATTGGGAAGCCGGATGTAGAGGGGGGCTGTGATGATGAAGTTGAGAAGAAAGGGACTGCCTGATAGAGATTAGTCCAGGGGCCTATTTCAGTGGTCGGTCAGGTCAGGTAAAAGTACTTTTGTCCAACAAAAAATACAGACTAATTTTCTCCCAGAGAACATTGGGTAAAGTCTCGGAATTTCTACCTTCTAGCTGTAACCAATGCATGTTCATTGCCTTTAATGACGATTTCTAGCCGCATAGCACTATGTGCGCGTTGGAATCCATCACGATCTGAAGCGGTATATTACCCGAAGTGATAAAACTTATCAGCCTTCCAAATGATCGTGTCAGTAGAGAGCTCAAAGTATATGCTTATGAGGGCAGAGAATGTTATATCATTGAGATCAGTTTTATTTCAGTTTCATCGAACCCTTTAGGCAAGTTATAAAAGTAACCTCGCCAGCATAGTTGACGATTTGTAAATGTGATCCCACTATGAAGCCAAGTAGTAGCTCTGGGGTTGGTATTTGCGGTATCCCACAGAAGGTGGTAATCATTGGAATCCAATCCCACCAGTTCGAAGGAATGTCATAATATAAACCAAAGAGATTAATTGATTCTTCCTGGTAACCATGGCACTATCGCAAAACTTCGTCAGTTTCATTGTCTCAATAGTTTTGGCAGCAAACTTGGTCGCAAAAAACACAGCCCCGATCAGTTCCTAAACCCTGAATTCTTTATTATTCTCCTTAATTAGTTCAACAACAAAACAAACTTTCGAGAATGGAACCTTACCATGGCCTCGTCTGTGCAAAGCCGTTTTATATTACTAGATCACGTAGGAGCAATTCACTTGGCTAGACCAGGTCGTTGTCCTATGCCGGGGATTTTAGCTATAGAAACTGCTATGATAGGATCCTCTTCGCCCTCAGGTTATTGCGGGTGGTTCTTGTTCCGCCTAATATTTAGATTATCAGAAACACCTCTGCCGAGGCCATAATATAGAAGACGCAGCGTTTTGAATCGCTGCGATCATTAGTTTGATGATCGACGAATGCTCAACCAACTGAATATGAAACACTATCCAAAGCTCTTCCATTAGTGGCTCAGCAAGTACTGGCGACATAATAGAATTAATATAACTATGAGTTTCTACGGTTTTTATTGATAACCAACCATTTTTATCGTGCCAATGATCCTGAATAATCATGATTTTTCAGCGATCGATCAATCGATCAATGCATCGAAAATTTGACAGGGTATTTTATGGTGATCTATGATATTATTTTATCGATCGTCACGACTTTAGATCGACCATTCAAATTTAAGAATCCATCATACAAAGGCAAATCGGATTGATCATTATAAAACCATTCAATCGTAATAATCTACCATTATATTGTGGATTGAGCTTTTTATCTATCTTTTATAAATTTATATTTTAATAAATTAAACCGTTTCTGTAATATTTTAAAATTTAGGAAATCGAAAAGAGACAATGGCTATAAGAAGAGGAGCGGTAGAACGATCAATTCTGTTTTATGTTAAAAATATAAGATCATTATTTATTGATGTGGTGCGAATTTATCGATCGATGAAATTTATGATCGATCGATCATTTCGGCTCAATAAATCGATCGCTCGATTCTACTCGATTATATTAATATGATATTTTTTCAATCAATTATTTCAACTCGATCGTTCTCTGAATCAATCAACCATGAATTCGTTCAATCATTTGCTCAATCATTCTCACCATAATAACGCTCAATCATTTTTTACGATATTTCTACAACTATTTCGATCGATCATTTGTGACCGCACACTGATAATAAGCTGATGAAATACATTTCATAACTCAATTGTTCGATCATTTCAATAGTATTATTTGTGAACTCGATCGTTCTCACGATCATTAGCACGATCATTATGATGACTTTATGATAAAATATATGATGATTGAATTTGACTCGATAATCTGTAAAAAAATGATTAAAAATCTGTTAATTTATTGTGACTCAATCGTTTAATCGATCATCCGTTAACTTATGATGAAATATTTAATCCAACTCGGTCGATGGTTCTATAGATCATATTCGTTTGATTGTTCGCTTGATCATTCGTTACATTTTTAATAGAATATTTTATATTCGCAGCTGGATCGTTTGCTCGATCATTTGCTTGATCATTTGCGCGATCATTTTCTCATTGATTTTCGCTAAAATTTTCTCAATAAGTTTCGGTATTATTTTCTTGATTATTTTCTCGATCATTTTCTCGATCATTTTCGAGATAATTTTCGTGACCATTTTCTCGATCATTTTCTCGATCACTCGATCGAAAAAATCAAAAGCATCAACAATACAAATCTATGTGTATTCAATGAGTGATTCAACCCGCCGAGCTGCTGCATATATAAAATCGTATATACGTCAAAGCTGCGCTTGACAGCCGGAACAAGACAAATGTGTGCGATCGCGCATCTATGGCACACACACACACATACACACATATGTCAAACGAGTATCGTCTATCTGATGATCGCACATTTGCATCTTAATACTTGCACATATATTATGTGTATATATGCGTGTTTAGTTTGACCTGAGCGATCGTACAATTTGTTATAAAACGTTGCGCGCAGCCTCACTCGAAATGTGATTTGCGCTGCGCAACGCGTAAAAACGTCGTGAATTTAACACCATATTGGTTAAAAAGGCAATAGAGCTCGCGCGTTGCATCGCCTCGCGTCGTCCGCACGAATTGCATAAATAAATGCGTGCATATATACTGTATATATAGATATAGTATAAAAAAATATATACAGAATAGAAAAAAATGCGTGTGTACTATTACAAATCATCCAGCTAATTCCAATGCGGCGAACGCACGCGCAAAACCGCGATATAAAATATATAGTAAATCGGGTCTAGCCATATTCGGATGGAATTTATTTGTGCTGCACGTTAGGCATCCACCATCAGATCGCAGAGCAGCCAGCCACAAGGATATACGCGAACGTGCTGAGGAATCGTTGCTTTTTCAATATAGGCATAACATGGCCCAAAGTTCTGGCTCGAAATGGCAACGAAAGGTATAAGGTGTGCGCACGCTCGCAGGTGTGCTGCTCCATACGCGGGGACTATGTAGAATCGTGCATATATATATACCAGTTTCTATATACTCTCGATCGTTATACACACACACATACACAGCACAGAGGTAAATATCGCATTGCCATTCTGTCGCTGGTGCGCACGCACTAAATCTCATCGCGTCGACGACGAACGACGATGGAACGTGGCTTGTATACTTAATTACCTCTACCTTTAGCAGATTTATCTATGTTGCGCGAACGAGCGACGTTTAAGCGTGCGCGAGCGCTCACCTCCGCGCAGAACAATGTCGCGGGAGCATCAGGTGTGTGTACGTATGTGGTGGTTAGAGTAATGGGTGATATGTCCATAGACGATTAATTGTGTATGTATTATATATATTATTCATTTGTATACAATTAGTCAACACTACGATGACGATCACGCAGGTAGATATGCGTCTTTGTGTCTTAGGCGTCGTGCGCGGCGCGCTTTCGATCATTCTAACACGAGTCTCTGTCTAGATAGATTTAATTATATATATATATATAAACTGCAGTCTCTAGAAACACTGTGTGAGTTCTGAATTATGCTCGCCAGATCTTCGAAAGCGATGGCGTTTGTGCGTTACGCAAATGTGATTTGTGTCTGCTGCCGTCGTCGAGCAGTCGAGCGTCTTTGCGTCTTTACGTCTTTGCATAAATCGGCGTCCTGGCGAGACGTGTCGACTTGCATATATTGCATATATCGCCATCAACAATACACACACACTTACACACAAACAAAACGCACGGAGGAATTTATAATAAGATTCATGTTATTTAGTGAACTGATTACATCAAGATAAAATGTGTATGTGTGCGCGAGCGCAAGCCATACCATCAGCAAAAGATATAATTTAAATATAGTAGCCGGAAAACGTGTTTAAATAATTTTCTGTGTGTGGGTACTATATGCTTCAGACGCCGGGCCGCGCATCGTGCCGCTGGCTGCTCCGCCTGGCACGCCAGAATTTCGTATTTTAATAGGCGCGCGCACGCGGTACGAGGAGCCAAAATTTATTTAACAGATAAACCCCATAGATAAAATGAATGGCTTGCTGATTTTGGCTTACGCAAGCACGGCTGCCGCAACCGGCCCCAGCGCGCAGAGTCGAGATGCCGAAACGAGCCGAGCTTTGTACTCTAGAGGAGGAGCGCACAAATTATACACACCACCGGGAAGATGTATGCATGCTCTAGTTCATATAAATATGTATTAATTTTTAGGCAGAAGCATTTATTTATGCTAGCGAGAATGAGATATAGTGAATGTGATTATAATATGAAAAGAGCTTTTTATGTGTGAGCAAGAAAGAAGAGCTTATGATAATAAGGGTTTATTCGTTATTTTTGGAATCCTACAAAAAAGAAAGAAAAAAATATCTCCACAACTACTGGGTTCCTTTGAAAAATAATTCCTATACGACATACATACAGATTCGATAAATACAAAAAATGGAAATACATTGGATCATGTTAATTATTTTGCTATATATCCTTGATTATTATCAGTATCACATTATAAGTATTAAAAAGCATGCGTATCGTGGCATTTCGCAGAAAAATTCGAAAAAAAAATGTTAAAAAGCACCCACGACAATAACACCTACGACAATAACACCCACGACAATAACACCTACGACAATAACGCCCACGAATATAACATCCACGTCTATACCATCCATTGCTCTACAAAAAATTGTCATACTGCCTCGCTTTGTTGCAAAAGTATCTCAATGTCCTGACAGAGCCAGTATGGCAGACTAAAATATGCCCGGGAGACTTTAACTAAATGTTTATTTCATTTTTCTGAAGACTGTGGTACATTATTGGCGGCGTCATTATCTCACATTATCAATTATTAAAATTATTATATTTTATTATGTTTAAACCACAAAAAAACTAAAATCATCCGAAACTTTACGTTGCATTGGTGTCAGCGGTACGCACTTGATGGTTTGCGTAATATACATTATTTTAAAATATTTCCTCAAATCAGACAAGGTAGCAAATATTTTATTACAATTTTTAATATTTTAAGATGTCTTACAAAAATAATAAAAGATTTTTATTCGCCCCGTTTTTTTAGAATCCTTGACTTTTGAGAGGTTTTTACTGCACTGAAACTTGCTCCAATTTATGTTGCGGTACTCCGATATAATCGGTTGCTCTGCACCCACACACTCCCACACACTTTCTATCTCTCTCACACATACACACTCTCATTCGCGTTACGCTATAACGGAACCCAAGCGAGCAGCTGCAGCGCCGACGCGCCGCGTGGTTTTATAAGTTAGTGGCATAAAGGTCTAAAGTCTAAACCATAATCCAATCGATAAATTAGCAAAACGCCGCAATTTTCGAGAGCGTGCGCGTGCCTTTACAACAGAACACATACGTATGCACATTTGTAATTAACATATTATGTATATATGTATGTATGTATGTTGTACACACACATACACACACAGACATGAAATACGCTGCACAGGTGAATGCGCGCGCTTGCAATTTCACACACACACACACACACAAACACACCTCGCTGCATCGGCACACGCAAAAGCGCATAGCGAAAGCAAAAGCGTGTACATATTACTGTAATTTATAACGTCGCGCGAAAAATATTTGCTTAAAACCAGTCACATAAATTAATTAAACCCAATTATAGACACTACAGGTGTAATGCTACATGGATAGCATTTATTTTGTACATTCAAAATGCGCGCGCAAAGGCGAGCGAGCCAGCCAGCGCACTTGTGCTCATGTTTTGCGAGTGCAGCGGAGTGTTGTTGTTGTTGTTGTAACTGTACTAAGCCAGGTGCTCAGAGTTTAATATAAATATATATATATTATAAATTGATCTTTATCTCAATGCAGCCAGAGACGGAAAAATTGCTTTTCTATAAATAAATATCGCAAGTTTTCGAGCGACGACTGACACGACCTAAAAAAAACCTTCGTCATATAAAAAAAACTTAACATTATACTATAATTATTATTATATTCTTTGGTAACATAAAAAGCAACAACAACAAAAAGTGATGTACGCAGAGTAAACACCTGCTGCGGCGCGGCGCGGCGGTGGCGGCCGGCACGATGGCACATTTGAATACGCTCGCGCGCAATTAAAATATCAATCGCGTGCGAAAATGCAATTTTCCAGGATAGCACTCTCTCGTGCAAAGTCGTTAAATGCATAATGCGCTGCTGTCTCTGTGTGTGTGCTGCGTGAGTGTATGTGTGTCTGTGTATATGACCGCACATGTGCAACTGTTGCAAAATACCTTCCTCTATATACTTCAAAACAAAGAAAGACGCACGCAGCACTTGCGGTTGTCGTCCAAGAAATCGCCGAGCGCGTACAGATGCAGTAAACACACAAACACGCCAAACAGATATAATATATATTATTTTGTATGCAGATGTGTGCTTGAATATGTGTGTGTGTGTGTGCATTTGATATCGATCGGGGCTGATCGGTGATCGGCCAATGCGTTGCGATCAATCCGTCCATCAGGCGCAGGCGAAATTATATACCTGTGCGATGAAGAGACGATCGATCGCATGCGATCATCAATATATTGTATGTAACAGGGCGTAGGCAGAAGGTATTACCGTATTGCTGTCTACCTGGTGCTCGGACGCAGTGTGGTGGATATCCAAATTGCAGGGCAGGCACTGGAGACCTTCAAGGAGATATATTATATTGTTTTCTTAAATAGAAAAGAAATAACATCCCATGACAAAATAATCACACAAAGATCACTTTTCTGAGACTTAGACTCATTTAAAATAGCAAAAGTATGAAATGGGAGATTATTCCCAAATGTTTATTTCAGACAGCCTAATGTAAAAGCGGAAACCATTGAAAATCTTTCTGCTTCTTTAAGCAACAGTTCTAACTAAAAACCTCCCATAAAATGAATAACACACGCAGATCGCATGTTCAGAGCCTAAACTAGCTTATATAAGTATTTAAAAACAAATCTAACCAACAGCAAAACAATTCAGAAGCATTATGAACAAAATATTTAATGTGGGAATTTGTCGCGAACCTACAATGAATGACTGCAGCCGCTTGAATGATAGAGATGGGTCAGTTTAGCACTATTTTTGGATTTCAGTTTCAATTGGACAAACCTTCTCAAGAGAAACGACCAATACTGTCTTCATCTATATCGTGTTCTGACAGCATGAATCTATTTTCAGTGGCAATAACTTCTTGAGACTTTCAAACTCTCTTCATTGTTCTAAAAAAATATGCATTATCATCTCTCTGCGTTCGTGCAGCCCAACGATTTGAAATAATAACAATTTTGAACCACCTAATTACGACAAAACAACAACAGATGTGCACTCGCTCGGCTCACGTGATCGAACTGCTGCTGATGCCACAGCCGCCACCGTGCTGCGCAGCTCGGGACCGTGTTAAAAACATATTTTCCGAGAGCGAGAGAGACAGTGAAAAAATATATTAAGTTTTATCGGAAACGTTTAACGTAATTTCTATAATTTGCCAGTTGTATGCGAACGCAAAACGACAGGCGCGCCCAGAATAAACGTATAGGCTGCTGTAGCAACGCGGGCAGCGATCGCAAGTGCGCGCGAGCTTGAGGCTATTCAAAAGACGAGTAGGTAACTATACAGAGATATATGGAGCGTTAAAACAGCCGTGTGGATGTGTCTTTTAGATCTGTTGAGATTAGATGGTTGAGAGACACAGTGAGGTTGGAGCGGTTGATGATTATTGTGTAGAGCGCTCACCGCTGACACCAATTGCTATAAACAGCTTAGACTCTTATCCAGGAATTTGCGTGATCTCTGCAAGCTATGTGAAGGACTTATAGGGATCAAAAGCTTGGATTAAATTATATAGTTACATTCTGCTTAACATCTTTCCAAAAAACGTAACAAAAACTCCCGCATGCCCAGGGCACCAGACTACATTTACGCCTAAAACAGCAAGAAAAAACAGGTGTCCAAGAACAGAATAAAAACACTTAAACAATCACACAAAACGAAAGTTACTCATAAAACTTGAAAAACTAAACATTCTTAAATTTTTTTTTTGACATTTATGAAAAATTTAGTGATGCGAAATAACTCCCATGATAGTACACAATTTGGTATTTTTACTTATTAATTAAGTGTTTCTAAGCTATATTAACTAATTACAAAAGAGATTTATGAATCAATAGGTCCAATTTATAAAATTGAAACCTAGCATAGCGAAATGAGAAATGATAATAATAATTTTTTTCTAATCTGTTAAAGGAAGCTAATTTTTAAGATATTTCAGTAAAAAACTATGAAAAACTAAGCTTCGAGCCTTTTTCTAGGAAACCCTTAAATTGTCACTGATTACTGAGATACAAGATAACATGCAATTATGATTAAAATTGGTGGAAAAGATTATGTCCCCATAAAATACACAATTCTCAAAATTAGGTGAATGTGTTGACAGCTTTATCGTTAGCACAGCAAAGCCAGTAGAACCAAACGTATAGCAAAGAAGTGCAAATGGTTCAACGTGGAACAATTGAACCAATTCCATGGAAATTGGTCAAAAGATTCAAATTTTGATGAAAACTCACAAAAAAATTATAAACTATTTAAATTTAGATAGTTTCGCTGACATTTTGATGAAAGCTTATTTGTTGTCTAGACGTTGTCTATCATATCACTTTATTTTTGGACAAATTGCCATATTTATATGAGGCAAGGACATACTTTCGGAAATTTAGTCCTTGCATTCGCTTTTTATGAAATTCCCAGCATCGACACAAGTAAATAAATGTGTGCATAATAAATATACACACCGACAACTTCCCCACGTCAACAGGTGAACGAGCGGCGCGGCGCGGCGGCGGCGACGCATTATCATGGTCATTGAAAGACATTCGTGCGCGCACGCTGAACCCGCCCGCATTTTATATAATATCCGTGTCCGTGATGCGACGAGAGCGCAGCGATCGCGTCCGTTCGTCGTCGCAAATGTACATATATATACATATCCATCCATAATAATATACTCGTAGTAGCTAGTATATATATATATGATCATATAGAGCAACACACGCCACAAGGAGGAAAACGATGCAAAGAGCAAAAAAGGAGCGCACAGCCGCTGCGCTTCACCGCGCGCTCCGAGAAACGAACAGGCCTAAAATTACCACATAACTTAATAAACATGCGCTCGAGCGCGCAAAAAAAGATTTCTCAAAAAAAACACATTGGAAAAAGTAAAACCAAAAAAAAAGAGTAACAAATAATAACATGATGATGCACGCAACACAAAAGTGCATACACACACACACTCACACACAAACGCACAGAACAAGTGGGACCGCTGCGGGAGCCGTCGTCCACTTTTTTTGTCTTTTTGTTGCTGTTATTGTGGTTCTCCTGTGTGCGCGCGCGCGAGCGCCGTGCACTTTTCACGTAATGTTTCTGCTGCTACTTTTATGCTGCTGTGTAATGTATGTGTGTATGTATATATGCGCTGCGGTATGTTCGCCTGCATCAAACATTTTTATTTCCTTTTATATTTATGCGTTTTTTTTATTTTTGGTTTCCTCTATATTAGTTGAAGAGAGTATTTATATATGTGTATATGTGAGTGTAGATTGCATATGTATGTGGAATTGAGTGTGTGTGTGTGATTGTATTAGGCTCTGTCTGCATTGCAATGATGTTTTGGCTGGCGGCTGACGGCGGAAAGTGTTATGGAATAGACTTTTTTGTATATATACAGAAAAACGCTACAAAATTCACCACCTTCTAGGTACTTTTGCTATAGATATTTCATAATCTACACCTAGAAAAACGAACCAAAATTGAGTAAATTAAAAAGTAGCAAAAATGTTCGTTGCCAAGATTTTCTGGTTATTTTTTCATGGCGTAAAATTCGTAAATAGTAATTTTTACAATATAAATGTTCAGTCTATTTTTATTGGCAACACAAATCTCAAAATTTGTATTGTGCCAATTACCATTTACTAATTAAACGCGATAAAAAAATCGCCACAAAAATATTGGCCACGATTTTTTTTGGCGATTTACCACATTTTGTATATCAACTTTTCTTGTTCCACAAGAGAACCACTTATCAAAATCGATGAAATTTTATCCCTTTTGATCCATATCTCCAAAAAATGGTTTGAATAATACTGCCTTTTTATTAGCTTATTTTTGCCCTAAAAAATTACGCCATAAAAATATTCGCTACATTTGTTTTGGAACTTTTCGTTCGTCCCACTCCAAAACCTTTTTTTATACAAACTAATACTCACCACAGATATGAATTATTTATATATAAACAAATCCCACGAAAAAACGTCTAAAAACATTTTTTTTATCTTTTTAAATTTCGCATGTTATTTTTTTTGCCACAAAAATTCTTGCACACAATAATTTACCAACAAAATGTACGCCATGTATTTTTTTTTAAATTAAAATTTATTGTCAGTTATTTATATATTTTCACTAAAAGTATTTAAAAAAAAATATACACTGAAAAAAAAGATAGCTCTAAATTTTGTGGCGCTACATTGTAAAGTGCGTCGAATTTCAAGGCGCAATTTCTGCTGGACCACAATATAGTCCCTGACAAAAAAATATTGTGTCGCCGCAGAGGATTCCAATTCTACTCTCTGATGTGGTTCTGCCAATCGGTTATGCACATATTAATTTTCTCTAAATTCACGGAATGTTTCTAAATACTATAGCTCGCTCGCTCTCGTGCTCGTACATCGATCTTTCTCGTATACACAAAAATGCATGTATGCAAGTGTGTAAGAGCTCAAAACGTTTAATTAAAATTAGTTTGTGCCATTGCGTCGTACGCGATCCACATTTGCAGCAATTTATTATGTGCACACACACACACGCATTTTTCGCGCAAGCGCCCGATTTCCATATCAGTCTATCTGGCTGTGTGTGTGTTTACGGAATTTTGTCAATGTGTTTGTGTGTGAATGTATATTTTCTTTTTAGATGTATATATATATATATATACAAATGTTTAACGCTGGTCTTTTGCGGTGTGCGTCGACTGGCGATAGTGCAATGCGCGCCACATATGCATTATATATATATATATATATATATATACAATATACATATATATTACATACATATTTATATGGATATAATTTATGAAGTGCGCGAGGCGCGTCCGCGAACGATGTTTATTTACACTTTGGTTTTGTATATATTTATATATATATATATATATACATATTTTATATATAAAATATATATTTTATTTATGTTGGTATCGCAATGAAACATTCGCACGTAATTCGAGGAAGTCTGCGGTCGACCGATGCCGCGAGAGTCAAGCAAATGCGTCGAGCGAACAGAACGCCGCCGAGCAGAGCCACCGCGCAACGCAACGCAACACACACACACAAACACATGTGGTAGTCATTTGCTTCTTGCCTTCAGGAAAGCCAGTTTTCTGATGTGCATTTAATTACACACACACACACACACACACACACACAGACGGATAGATTTGCAATTGCGCAGATCGTGTTGCCTCAATTAAAAATGCACTTCTGCGGCAGAGGATCGGGAATTCTGCATTCTACAATTGTCATTATAACGTAAATGATACGACAAATCCATCCGAAGTAAGCTACTGTGGCTACTGTGCCTATTGAAGTGGTGTATCCTTTCGGACGGTCGAACCAACGATTTTGGTCCACTGTGCTGAGTCCTAAGAATCTGGTAGTTCCACGAGGAGAATCTTCTTTTGTGATTTTGAAAGACAATGAGCGATTTTTAGCTCTACTTGATTGAATTTTTAGAAGTTCTTCTTATCATTTGGTCAAATCAGTAAATTAGGCTCCTTTTGATGAATATTAAGAAGTGATCGATCATCGATTTAGATTCTAATTGATGATTCTTTAAAAGGTTTATCTTGTGGTCAGATCTAAATATAGTAGATACCTCCATTTGGTATTTTAATAACAATTAGAACGGTCTCCTTATCTAGTAGTTGATTCAACGGTTTAGGATCATGTTGTTGAATATTTAGAAGGTATCATTAATTAATCACATTATTCTGGTGGTCAAATCAGCGATTAGGTCCACTCTATTAAATTACTTTACTATTACTCTTTAAAATCAGAAATGTCTCCTTATCTGGTTGTTAAATCAGCGAGTTAGGTCCACTTTGTGTTTTAGAAGGTTTTTTTTATCTGGCGATGGCCAGATTTGCAAAGAGAATAACATTTTCCAGAATATATTTTGAAATGATTATTTTTCCATTCCACATTAAAAAGAATATTTATCAGGTTGTAAATTTCGAATATCAATTTAATTATTTTGAAAATTCAACCGTTCTCCGAACACCCTCACTGATTAGATCCCCATAATTGGCCTCATCTCGAATAATTTTCCTTGGTGAATGAAAAACAGCAATATATACTTTTATGGTCAATAAAAAATTGTCAAATCGAAGATCTTCAAAACCGAATTAGTTTTGTGAAAAATCGAACAAATCAAGCAGAAATCCATGATAAAATAAATTTAAAAAAATAGAGAAAAATGGTCAAAATACTGGTAAAGATACAAGCTAACAGTACAAGAAAAAAGTTTAAAATCAGCAAATAATTTAACTGACGTAAGCTACATATATCATTAAAAACTTTGCGTAGACTAACCGATAGATATATAGATAGACTAAGCGATAAAATAGTCCAAAATCATCAAACAGAAACAGGCTAAATTTTTCTAAACACCTACCAATAAAGGTTTTTTTTATAAAAACCAAAACCTTGCGGTAAAACAAGTCTAAACTTACGAATAATCAATCTTTAGCTTACAATACAAGAATACGCTCAAAACTTCAAATCAACAAAAAATTATCAACATCAAGCATTATTTCTAGCTCGAGCTCGATTTACCACAACTCTCAAACAACTTAATGTACGGAAATCGGAAATCCGATTTATGCTCGAGTTAATATTTAGATAACACCGAGAAATAGTTAGAATGAATTTTTAATTCGAATTTAGCTCTAAAATACATATAATCGAGAAATAAAGATCAACTCGAATCTAGCGTAGAAATTATTCAAATATAATTTGTTAATATATATTTTTTTTAGAAATGCGAATAATAAATGTTTCCAGACTCGAGCAAATTTAAAAAAACTCAAAATTTAAAGTCACTACTGTAGGGGAATACAAACTAAATAAAATAATTTAGGGCTGGGTTTTTAGGAATCGTTCCACGGTATAAAAATGCCAAAAAGGATTACGAGACACGAAAACAAGAAACTAACGAAAAACAAGCAACAAATTGTTTTTCGCTGGTTTCTTGTTTCTTGGTTTGCCTTGATTTTTGTTCTTACCATGTTTCTAGTTTTTATGTTAGTTTTTTTCTTTTTTCCTTGTTGAAAAACGCTTTAATTGCCAAATCCATCCAGCCTTATTTTTGTGGTAATATTATTGTTATTTTTGTTAGGATTGAGCTCGTTTTTTAGCTTGTTTTATGTTTTTCATATTTTGCTTGTTTCTAGGTAGATATTTTCCCTGATTTGCCAGGGTAAAGCTCGCTCCATCGTTGTCCATTTGTCATATACATTCTGCCTTATTTTAGTAATTATTTCTCTACTTCTATCAAGAAAATTAAGAAGAAACTCGGGAAGAAGCTGAAAATAATAAAATCCCTAATCTTAATTAGCCAATCCACAAATCTTCAAATCCCTATATAACCTTTGACCTATTCTCAAGAGGATCCGGCGCTCTGCCACCGTTTAAAAAACTATATGTTCAGTTCAAAACTGTCTAACTTATAATAACTTATCACCTTAATTACTTGGTACTTTGTTTCCATAATGTGTTTTTAATTTAAAGGCAACCAGCGCGATTGATTCGTGAATATAAAAGTTATGTGAATACTTGAATATATGGCCATATATATAAATGTGTATGTATACATACATATACATATATGCAAAAGGAAAAAAATAACTCCATGCTCGCTCGCTTGGCTCACAACGGGAACGGAATAAATAAATGATAAATTAGTTTCAATTACTTTTATGAATATCTAATAAAGATATATCCATTTATTCAAGTATATATTCAGCGTATTTTGAGCGTATGTGCGCGTGCGTGTTGTTCATAAATAAATATTACTATATTACTATAATAAACGTATATATTTTTTATATAAAGTATATGTAATTTTTTATGCAACATACGGGGTTATGTAATTACAATGTTACACGTGCGCCTGTGTGTGCGTGTATGCGTGTGTGTGTCATCCAATGAGCGTGGTGCGAGAGAAAAGCACGCGCACTCGCAACGTGTGTTTGGAATGCGCGCGCAAGCGTCTTTTCTTACACACACACACACACATCTATAATTTATATGGCATAAATAGAAAAATGATTGATTGCATTTTTTTGTCTTCTTAAAAATGTAATATTGTGTGTATTTGTTTGGGTAGGTCGGATGAAGATGTTGGATTCTTAATTTGAGCTTCCAATTTTGGAGATAATTACGCTTTTTAATAGCATGAAACTAATAAAATGGGATTTTCTTAATTATCAGTTTTTTAAATTACAAAAAAAGATTAGATTATTTGAAAAAAGATATTGTAAATAATTTTAGAGCACACACCGATTGCCAAAAAAGTGTTGTTTAACCAAAGCTTTAACCTACTAGAACTACGCTCATTTGGCGCGCAATTTTACTCACACCATCGCGCTTAATCGCTCTCTCTCCCTCCGTGCGCGCTCTCTTAATATATATACACAATTTTCAATAACGTTCCGCGCTTGTGATTTTCCCACTCTCCGCACACTCAATGCGCTCGTGAAAAGTATATACAAACACTGGGACGGTGTGCGGTGGCGGACGACGACGGACGGGCGTCGGCGCATATAGGCGAATAAACGCAAGCCATTAAATACAGCGCATTTCCCACCTACAATGCGACACGCGGCCGTTACGGAGCGGACACACAGCCAATAAAAAAGCGTCTGCGGTAAAATAGAAAGCAAAACAATCAGGTACACACATACACACACATATGTCTGTACGGACCGACACACCACCACAAACATCATCAGATATATAATATTAGTGCAAAATCTTGCAACTTCTGTTTGCACGCAATATATTATTGTATATTTATATGCGAGGAGAGTGAGAGAGTCATACGTCTGTCGCTTATGTGTGATGCCCCGTTCATACAGCGCATTCAATTATTTATATTTTAGATTTATATAAATGGAGGCGGTCTCGCGAATCGGAGCGACCAGCGACACGCTTTTAGACGAGCGCTCGAATGATCTTTATGTGTATGTGTGTGAGCGGGCGTTTGTATCGCAAAGATCGCCTAAGCTGTGTGCAAACTTGGCCCACACTTAGTTTAGAAACCTGGGAACGAAGCTATGTGGATCTTGTATCGATTTAGAGGGTCTTTACTAGTTTTTTAGATAGCGGCAAGGTAGCAGTTAGTACCTGCAAATTTACAGTAAATAACTGTCAAATGATAAGCTTTTTTTGTATATTTTATTCTTACAATTTTTGTATCGAAAACCGAAGGTATCTGCTGTGGACCAGTTTTGGACCAGTTTTTAGTTTGTACTTTTCTGTTCGGAACAGCTTCAAACCACTTCCAATCCTATTTTGACCATGTTTCAACCAGTTTCGTATAGTTGGGACCTATTTTGGACTAGTTTCGGACCAGTTTTGGACTGATTTCAAACCAATTTCATTAAATACTCATTCAAGCAGCACGGCCAAATTATACACACAATTGACAAAAAAATGTAATGTTTACATTATTTAAAATTATAAATATTGCCTTATCTCCACAAATCCACTTCATCTCCAATTTGGAGCTAAAAGTATCCTAAAAATATAAAAAGGATATTTTTTTATATATTGCTATTATCATCAATTTGTTCACCTCAGTTTTTAGCTCATCAATAACTAAGTATGATTTTAAAAAAATAGACTATATATATATTCCTTATCCTCAAAATAAAATTAGACCAAATTAAAGAAGATTTGCAATAATAATAAATTTTGGTTTATCTCCTCAAGACAAATGGACAAAAGAAATATAGAACACAGTTAACTTTTATTCAAATTCTATACATTACTAAATTTCAATTAAAAAATATTCTCAAACCTCCTAAAATTAAGATTTTAAAATATCATTTAAAATTGACCAAAGAAAAGAGACTTTTTCATAAACATCTTTGCCCTTACCATTAGTCATACAGTCATCAATTTTTAAGCAATGAATTTTCCGAAAATGACTAAATAAAATAACTTGGTCTTTCAATTATCATCCTATTTTTAAAAATTCGTAACTACCTCAAACCAAAAACAGAGAGAGAGATTGTGGCCTCATCATACCATCCCATCCGTCCGCACTTCCAACATTACTAACATTACCAATTTTGGTCAAAGAAGTCTTCTAAAGAAAAAAAACGGTCAACTTTCACCCCATGTAGAGCCGAGGTGTGAGTAGTGTTTCGCAATTGCGGGTGAAAGCTGACCAGTTTTTTTTCGTCCAGCAAATTGAACGGGGGCGGTCTAGCTTAAGTCAACAGCGGTGACGGCGCGGCGGGCTGCTCTTGGCGGTTCCATCTCAACGATCGCCGGCGCTAGCCGGAAAGTCTAGATTTTTGGCACGACCACCAGATACAATCAAATTAAAATAAAAACTATCCCTTAGCTGCTGCTGGCCACGCACACACGAATACTATGAAACTGTACTATATAATATATATTTTGTCCTATGTTTGCTTATGTCCTCTTTTTGAATATTTGTTCTGTCTGTGTGTGTGTGTGTGTGTGTGTGTGTAAGTGTCCTGTCCTGTGTGCAATAAACTGTGCACACGACCTTAACGCAATGCTCGAGACGGACGCCCGCCGGCTGGCCGCGCCACAGAGCTTTATATTTCGTGCTGGGGGTGGTTTTGTGGCACCCTCTGCTGCTGCGCTGCGCCTCGACTGCTCTGCTTCTATGGGCATTTACGCTCGGATGACCGCGCGCTGGCAAATAGAAATATAGAAACATGTATCTAGATAGAGACTGCATTATATGATAC
>JAAAKO020003771.1:0-21048 GCA_010015015.2 Bolitophila cinerea | reverse complement strand
CAAAGGATTTTCATTAAACATTTTTTTGATTTGCTTGCTAAATATATCTAATTATACACGTTTTTTTAAAAACATAAAATTTATAATTTACAAAAAACATTATTTTTTTTTACTTTTTAAAGATATGTATTCCACAGTGAGCTGGGATCCACAGTAATAGTTGAACCAGTATTCCATCATCGTTGAGGATTCTCAACCTTTGTCGACATATGCTAATGTTTTAGCCTCGATTTTGGGGTTTTCTAGTTCTGAAAAAAAAGACTCGCGATGCATGTCAAAAACGATGGGAAGCAGGAGCACTAGGAAGATTCTGTTTCTCAGTGCTTCAAAACCGAATTTCATTTCTGGTATAAAAGACTTAAACCTAATTTTTTGCATAACATTTTTAATTACTTAGTAAACTGAATTTTATTATTTTTTTTATATTTGTCTATATATTTATCTCCCACTAGCTTAAGTGGCTAATAAAAATAAAAAAAAAATGTTTCGACATTTATTTATATAAATATTTCTTAGGACGTGTCAAACCGACATGGGAGGAAAATAATTTCGGATTTTCCAAATGTTTTTTTGGTTTGTTTAAGTAGAAAAAATATTATATTTTTTTTATTTTTTAAAAATTTAATTTTTTAGTTATTTTACAATAAAATTATTTTTTAAAATATTGTAGATTGAAAAAAAATATAAAAGAGATTTTTAATATTTTTTCCCGATGTTTTAAAATAAAATTTTATTTTTAAATAAGCCGTTTTGGAGTAAATTCTATTAAACTACATAAAAACCAAAAAAAACTTTAAAATTCAAATTTAAAAAGCCGTTGCGCACATCCTAAATATTTTTTTAAAAAAATATTTTTTTTTACTAAAACGAACAAAAAACATTCAAAAATCCGATAAAAAAATATTTTTCTTTTCTTTTTTAATTAATTATGGCTTGAAATTTAACGCTATAACAATTATGTGTGAGCAGTCTGAAAATATAATGAGTTCCAATAAAAAAACAATGTTTGCTCTTTTAATATAATCATGAATTTAATCACTCACAAAAAAGTGCACCTAAAACCGAATGTAAACAGAACAAAGACTTTCAACCGAGAAAAAACTGGATCCAAAACATAAATGAGCATTCAGAAAAACGGCATCGTGAGCGAATCTCAAGAATCGGTCTATTCGCTGTTGTTGTGTTCTTTGAAACAACACTTAATAATAAACTCAATATTACTTATATATCAAGAATTTTATTAAGATAAGATTTTGCATATGAATAATGTTTCAGCCTCAATTTTAATGATTTCTAGATTTTTTTCTTTTTAATATATGAATTGCAATCGCTTGCATACAATTAATATTAGTTACATAATATTAGTTTACAAGAATTATAGTTGCAGCCAAGTCAAACAATAATAAATAGAAAATACTTAGTAAGTATAAATTATTTATTCTTTGTTTTAAACTACAAAAATTATGTAAAGTTCTTTCGAATTTTTTTTAAATATACAAAAACATATTTTGTTGTGAACATTATTAAGAAAGATTATTCTTTTTAAAAATATACTTTTAACTTCTTTTAAATAGTTTTATTTTATATTTGAACAATGGTTTACCTAATAAAAAACCTATATCTATTATCCCAACTATGTTTTTTTTAAGTTCCTCAATAAAAACTTCTAGAAATAAAACAAAACAATAATAGTTTAATTACAGTTTGAAAAAAAAACTTTTTTTTGGGATAGACTAATTTATTTTATTTAATTTAAATTTTCTTTAGCTTAAAGTTTTGTTTTTATGTTTATATTTTTTTAAACAAAATATAAGCAAAAAACGCCATTTTTCGCCACTGTGCGCCCACCGGCCGCCGAACCGCCAATAAATTTACAAACATACTGTTGGAGTGTGGAAGCGAGTGGGGAGGTGACCCAATGGACGTTGAATACACGGGTGCGGACAAAAGGCACCCGTAATTGAATTATTAACCGTGAGTGTACTCGCGTAAGTGTGCACAAATATGTCGTATACTTAATAAACAATTTTGTATACGACATTCTGAACAAATAATAAAGTGACCCATTGTACGGTTATTTGATCATATGTGCGCTTGTAAACAGTTTATTTATGTATTTAAGAGTATAACTTCTGTATATATATAAAATATAGTACATAAAATAAGTATATGTATCTTGTGGGAACAATGAATATTAACAAGTATATAATATATATAAATATATAAATATAGTAAATAGAATATGTTTATATAAATAGTTCAAATATGCGCACATGTACATTTTACATTACACATACTTGATACTTGACTTATATAGTCACTTTACTAAGGGTCATCATACGGCCGAGTTCGATATCTAATTTGTGTATAACAAATAATCAATAACTAGTTGAGTATTATATACATCATTTTTATATAATAATAATATAATTAGGTGCGCCATCATTATTTCAAGTGTTTATACGTTTGAATGAGAGACACAAGAGCCAAAAAGATCACAATTCGGAGATTTTACAACAGGGTGAACCATTTTTGATGGTGAATTTGAGAGAATTCAAACTATGAAGCCACATTTAAAAATGTTTAATGGATACAGCAGATGCAATTTGCGGAAATTGTCTAGGGTTTTTTTTGCGGTTATTATAAAGCACTTGCAAAAAAGCTGCACAATATTATTTTCTGGTTTTCCATTTGAGCAAATCATGAAATTGAAACCAGTATCAGCATAAATACATGGTATCTACCAGATATATTAGTGAACTCTTCGATTCTTCTAAGTAGGAGACCTAAAATGATTTGGGGTTTCATTTCTACTTATAAAGTGCAAGAACGATAAATTCCTTCATCGAAGACCACCCTTATTTATCTGGGGTATACGTCTGTGAGTACTGATTAGGATTACTCAGTTTAATCTCTTCAGACTCCTTGTTCGTATAAGATTAAGTTCAGTACAGTGATATGAGGAAAAAATCACTGTCCGAGAGTCAAATAGGTAAGTTTAACTTTTTTCTACCCATTTTAGTTGACTGTCCTCAAACTATAAACATTTGCCCAACAAAAGCGTCCGATATGTCGAATACTGAAAGAATTTACGAGGGTAAATCGAGATTCAATTGTTAAGTATTTTCAGAGTAGGACACGTATTGTGGGGATCTGACTTGTGGCAATATATAGAAAAAATGCGCCTTTTAATTTCGTATGACGAACTCATTACTAAGAATCATTGCCTGGCTAACCGTTAATTTAGCAATATATACTTTCGAACCGATTAAAAGGAAAAGAATAATTTTTAAATATTTGAAAATATAAAAAATCTTCTTTCTCGAAGTGCTGCCTCTGTCTTTTTCCTTGCAACCGTGGGTTGATTTGTCGATTAAAAATTGTTAAATAACTGTAAAAAATTTGATTATTTCTAAAAAAGTTTTACTTTTTTTAAATATTTCTTTTAAAAAAAATCTTTTAACTTCACTTGGTATATATGATCTTCGATAGATTTTCGACTTTGTGTACGTATTCCTTGGTCAATTCTAAGATGCAACTTACAAAAAAAATATGGTCGTAAATTCGCATCCCTAAGCATTTTTAGCCATTTGAACAAAAATATTTCAGATTTCGATCGGGACTCAATAAAATGAATAAAACTTTTTGGACTACTTGAATAGGTGTTGGTGATACATTTCAGATAAAGTATCACACTTGAAACTTTAGGTTGTAGTCTTTAAAAAAACAAAAAGAAAGGTATTTCCGAGACACAATGGTGTCTCATACTCACGGCTTCTATCCTATACATATATTATGAACTAAATATAGTTTGAATTATACAAGTAAAACATTTTTTTACATATATATTTATTATAGCTCATTTTTATGAAATAAATAATTTCTTTATTCTTTTATTAAATAACATATATGAGAAACTAGAAATAATTATCTAGTTATGACAAATCGTATTTTTTTTTCTGGGGCACTCTTTACGAATGTTGCAATTATTTTTACATTATCTCGTAATTGTCGTAAAGTAGTTCAGTTATTTTGAAACTATTATCTTCTAAAATCAATTTGGATATTGTAATATGCCATTTGGGATAGATATAAGCAAATTTGCAAAATTAGGTTTTTGCTCCGGAAAACTCCGGCGTATTTAATTTAAAAAAAATCCGGCTGTTTTAAATTTCAATTCTCTAGGCCCTTGTACTAGATTACGGACGGTCGGACGGTTGGACGGCCCACGCGGAATTATAAGTCTTCTCATAGAAGCTACGCTGAAATAGAAGTCTAAAATGAAAAAATGCAAACAAAATGAAAAAAAAAAAAATTTAAAAATTGGAAATTTTGTAAAAATGTCTAAACAATTATGTTTTCTATATTTTTATCCAAGTAGCCCAAAATAAAAAATCATTCCAACGGATGCCAAAAAAATACATTTATTGAAATCGAAAACCTTTTTTTATTTCAGATGACTACCATTTCGATGACAGACAAACTATACCTTGTAAAAATCTCCCAAAATCTCCTTCACTTTTCTTTGCTTTGTGTTTTTGTTAAAAAAAAGAAGAGTGCTGCGCTCGCGCAGCACATGATTGTTGTTGTGTACTGAAAATGTTTTGGGGTCTATTAAATGCCGCCTTTGTCTAACGATGTAGTATTAACCCTGTATTGTATATGCTCGTCGATAGATTTTTTGACATTATTATTTCTTGCATTATATTTACACTACCATATGTATATTTATTATTTACGAAAATATATTTATATATATACATAAAACATACCTCTCTTGTTACATTTTTTTTTTTTAAATTGGACGTAATTTCTGGATGGCAATAGATTAGATGACATAAAATGTAATGTAATTTGGATACCGTCTGCCCCCATGAATGGATTTAGCATGTGTATTTTTATAAATATTAAAAAGTTCTTGTTTTTGTAGGTTAAAATATATATAAAAAAACTTCCAATTAATTAATTTTTATTAAATTCATTCATTCATTTCTGACGTGCTAACTAATAAGAGTTGTGGTCGCACTATCAGAGTTTTAAATGTAAATTAAAATAAAGATTATAAACGCTTCGTAAACATAAACATAAACAATGACCAGCTACTTTAAATAAAATAAACCATATATTGCATGTATAATACATATACACGTATATTTCATATATAGATATTATACATACACATTTGTACAAATAAATAAGCATATGTACTTATAGAATGATACTTAGATATTTGTATTGTACATGTAATTACCATATTAGGAACACATATATTTTAGTGGCGTTAAATACGCTACTCGAATTACGTACAAGTATATGTACATTTCTTTATGGTATACTACATGTGTATTCTATATTTACATTTATAAGCCTATTTAAAAGATCGACGTCACTTTGTTATCGTTTATTATAAATATAAATAAATATCGTCAAATGGAAGTCAGATTGTGTTTTGTGCTCGTTCTAGACGCTGGGTGGCCCTAGAACAGTCTTAAGATTATTTGAGTCTGGAAACACTTGAGAATATAGTATACATATCAAAGAGGATAGAAAATAATAGTATTAAAATAAAATAAACAAACTAAACTTGTTTGGAATTATCCTAAGGAGTTGATTTATGAATATTTGATTTTTAATACATTCCAAGAAAACATCGCACACTATACTCAATAAGACTGCCAACTGGCATCTTTAATGATGATCTGATTTTCTGTATGAATCATGAATTTAATTTAATTTAAAAAGTACTTAAGAGAGGAATCAATTATTCGGGAGACCTATAAATAAAAAATAGACCATCTGCAATGACAAAACCAAAAGAGTTTCTACAAATAATCACTTAACTAAGAATCCAATATAGCTTCTATGAGGCTACAACCATATTTAGACCTAAATGAATATACATTTAGTCACACGATTGAATTTTTAGAAAAATATCTCGCGGGCGTGTCTGGTAATCAAACTATATACACGACATACGACCGAGTATACCAAAATAATGACCACACACAACATAATACACATTTGAAATACATCAGTAAAGGCAAAAGCGCGGGCGCACATCAATTTAAACTAATTAAATTTACTGAAAAACCCCAAAAAATGCTGTCTTCTGAAACAATAACAAAACGATAAAATAAAATGGATAAATAGAGTTCGGTCGTATGTGTGCGCTCGGCAATTAAACAATTACCCTCGAAGCGACATATAAAGAGTCAAAGAGTCCACTTATACGCAGAATCTTCAAGCTCACCAATTGAATTCAATTCGAACGTCTTTTGTGCAATAAAAAGTTTAATAACATATATACATTTTAAAGAAAATCGCATCTATGCGAGCTTCTCCCTGCGGATACATTGCCGAGCCAGCCGCATCGTGAGTGAGTGCAATTTTGACGCGTGCACTTAGTTAATTAACGCATTAATTGTAGTGTGCCGTCGTAACGAGTGCGGCCGCACAATCTTCAATATAATAATTAGATTATGAAGAATTTCTTGAACCCGTACTATAGGACAATAATGCAGGAATAACTTGTTTGTAACTCTTTTCTGTTTTTATGCGATTCTGTGTACACTGTGTCCATAAATAAAATAACATTTTATTTATTTACAAAGTGATGGTGATTTAGGTATTATATTTTATAATTAATTTAAATTCAAAAAATATATATACACACGAGTATAATATTCATAATCAACTCAAATATAATACATTAATTTATACGCAAACATTATTCTTTAGAGCGTATTTTTTATTTATTAAAAATTAAAAATTAAAAAAAAAACTGTTTTATTTAGAACTTTTTTTACTTTTTTATTAAACCCCTCTTACCATAAGTGAAGAATTAGTAATTACGAAGTTTAAAAGATTTTTTTTATATAATTTTCGAAAGGCACTCTTTCGACGCATTAATATTTTTCCACGTCCATCGTTAAGAAGAAATTATCGATGTATTTTTCAACCAACAGCAACATTTTTGTTCTGGTTGACCTGGCGCAATTTTCCATCGTAAATAATTCCCATGAGAGGGTATGGTTGCGAATCACACAACCACAATACTTTAATACCATACTACGCTGATTTACTCGTGCTAAATTAGGTGAAGCGTCTACGGTCTCTATAAGGGAACAGCTTCTCATTTCCGGCTACTGATTCGTGTAAGCACCAGACAAATTTACCTTCCACATAAAACACCAATGGCTGATGTGTTTCTGGTAAGCAATCGCTCCGACCAAAAATTGACGTTCTAAAAACAAAGATGGGCTAATTTTTATTCAATCCGTTTTTAAAACACTGTCGCAATCCAGGAATTAACCATATTTTTTAAAGTGGATTGGCTTAGATGGTTTTAGTGCGCGGCATTCGGCGAGAAAACAAACAGAAGATTCAATTTTCTTCAATTCTTAGCAACGACATCCGCTTTGATCAGGTACACTGAGCAAGCTTACAGTGAACTGGCTCCTGCAACACTTTCCAGCATTCAATTACTAAAATCAGATGTTTATATAATTTTTCGTGTGATTTGTGTGTTTTTAAGTTGCAGAATCAAGCAAACTACTTTTATTTTGGTTTTTATGAAGGTATATATATATATATTTAATTTTAAAATAAGCAAAAACAAAATATTTTTTGGAAAAAATTTAACAAGATTACGTTTCAAAGTTATAAATTTACCTTTTTAAAATTATTATTTTAACAAAAATGTTGTTTTTTTTTAAAACAATCGACATAATTTTTACATTTTTACATTTTTACACAATTTTACACAATGAAGTTGATTACGACCGATGTTAAAGCTCACACATTTCTAATATAACAATAAATTTATATTATCTTTTAAAAAAAAATGTAGTTTTCGTAAAAGGCTGTCGTTTTGTCCAATTTCTCTGTTGATACCATCACTACTTTTTGTGAGTTTTTTTTTAAACTTTCCCGAGGGTTTGGGGGCTCTTTACTACCGTGCGCTACCTTGTTTTTACTGGTACCCGTTATAACGATCGCCATTAAAACACCCTGTGTTTTTCGTTGAAACAGAAGTGACCTTAATCGGATGACTAGACTGGCAATAATAATAAAGTGGTTGTAGCCTTAACTGATTTAACAATTGGGATCAACCGCAACACTACCACCAGCTAGACCATAACTATAATGCCCTCCTGTTCGTTCCATGTAAACGGTAGGATTTTTGGAGATATCAACGGGTGGGTTTTCTTTCTTATTCTTATTTCTTTGTTGCCTCCAAGTCTACCACTTTACTCAGTGAACATAATCCTTAATTAAATCTTCTTACGGTACGGGATACTTTGGAAATATTAATCTGCAAATTATAATTTTGCCCGTTTTTTATAAAAATATTACATAAAAACCAAACCTTTTACCATAATTAAATAACTAATTTTAAGTATATTTCAAAATGTTTTTTTTCAGAATTTGCATTAACAAATTGTGTTTAGCCATTATAATGGACACACTGTACGACTAGTAGTTTATAAATATCCGCCTTCGACAGCGGTCGTTGTATAATTCCCCGTTATTCGATTAAGCGCGAATGCGGGAACATAATCGACAGCGATCAGCGGATAATTGTCAGCTAATTATGTATAGTTTAGTGTGTATGTGTGTGTGTGAGAGAGTGTGTATGAGGCACCGAGGGCGTTTTTGTTGTTGTGTTTGTCCAGCGAATCATTCTGCAGGTTGTCAACGACAAGTACACAGTTGCGTGTTTAAATAGCTAAAACGACAAAATAAGCACCATAATTTGTAGTCAAAAAATGTCCTGCGAAATTTGTTAAAATGTATTTTTGTTTATTTTGTATAATTATATGTAGTATTAGATTAGACATAATATTGGAGTACTTATATATTTATGTGTTCAGTACTTATAATCGTTTTTAAGAGTAGGTTGTTTTTGTTAATTATATATAGTGTGTGGGTATATGCTATGTATAGACAATGAATCCTAAACAAAATTTTAAAATCTCTGGATTTTGTGTGTGGCGTAATAAATATATATAATACGTGCGTGTAGATCTATTTGTTTTATAATATACATATTTATATAGTAGGTAGTTAATAATAATTTCAAGTTGTTTAAGAGTTTTACACTTACAGGTTGAGATGCAGATTACAGAGTCCGATTGAGGAGACTCCATTAAGAACCCTTAAAATCATGAAATATTAAATTAAATAGTTTTTTTTGTTGTTGTTTTCAATGCTGGTGGTGGTTTTGTTCTGTATGAGATTTCGTCTTTCTTCTTGGGGGGCTAGAAACACTTGTTTTTTTTGGTTACAGGTCGCCGCAATGTAATGTTGAGGGCAGTGTGATGGTCGTCGTCTCAGAGCTCGTCGGGATCGCGGTCCTGAATGGCGGTGATTGACTGTTGTAAGGCGTTCGGCGTCAGCCATTCTCTGGAAGAAACGGGTGTGCGGTCGGATTAGAGAGGGAGATTTTTTTGAACAAATGCTCGGTTAAGGCAATAACTCAAAGAAGCCACTAAAAACTAAAATAATAAGAGAGAGAGAGAGAAAAAATGATTTGTACAAATTTTCGGTTTGGATAATTATAATGATAAAAGAAAAAAACTAAAATTACAAAATATGGAATGAAACCACAAAACCGTAGAAAACGTATTACCACAATTTAACCACCGAGTTAACAGAGCAAAAACACATAGTTTACATAGCTAGTATACTAAATACCTGGCACATTAAACAAGATGACATAAAATACACCCACGTAAACGGTCTAATTAGAAACGACACAGAAACACACACAAAGAAGGTAACCTTTTAATTGGTTTCACCTGCGTTTATTGATATCTACATTATTATATCTGAATTATAGTTATTACTACATTATATTTGTTGTGACATTTCGATATAGGTATATCTTTTATATATTATATAGATTTTATAGATTTATATTTGTATAATATATGTATACATTTATGTGTGTGGATGTGAGATTATTTTTATATTTATATATTTATGTTTGTGATTAGGTTAATTAAATCTTTTACATACAATTGTGATATTTACTTAATCAATTTTTTGGATCTCTGCGAATTATGCGATTTTGCATAATGTTTTTTTTGTTTGTTTGTTAATAATCGGGGTTGTTAGAGACTTGAGACTGTGTGAGTCGCTTCATGAAATGTTGTTTGGCCGTCTAAATAATAATAATAAATGCTGTTTTAGCAAATGCAATGGTAAGAGTATGATGTATGCAACGGAAGTGCGTCGAGAGAGCGATGCGATTACGTGGCACACACAAATATCAGACAGACAGACAGTCAGACACACACACACACATTCATATAGAAAATATAGTATTGCAAAAATGGTCACACTTACTTGGGCAGACAGCGCTGCAAGAATGGCACGCACGAGCTAAAGTGAGCAAGTCGATTGACCCAGTTGGGAATCTCCTGGCCACAGAGTATCTACAAGTAGGAAATTATGAGATTTGAAAAAATAATACAGTATTTAGATTCTGGATTAAAACAAACCTGTGTGAGTGAGCTCGAGAAATGATTGCAATTATTGTTCATCAAGTGGTACTTGTCACCACGGAACTGGTTGCCGATCTCCTCGACAATTCGACGCACCTCTTCCTCTGTGAAATCTGTGCAGCCAATCTGAATGCTTTGACTACAATAAATAAAGCGTCAATTTAACTTTTTTTTTGTGTTTCTGTATTTGTCAATGTTTACCGAAAACGGAACTGTTCACCGAGTTCATCGTGATCACGAGGCTGAATCTCAAACACACCGGTAAATGCGTACGGATGGCCACCATACGCAAACTCTGTACCAAATATCTCTACTCCCGAATGATATACGCCCAGACCCAGAGTCGTTGTGTACTCATTGATCCAATACTAAAATAAATAAACAAAGAAATAAACCACGCTATTACAAATCAAAAAAATATATATAAGTACTCACCATATCGTACACATTCAGTATAACGGGCTCTCGATTGCCCATGCTGGCTGGCAGCAATTCCTCACTTCCACCGTCTTTTGGCACACCCAGACAGCTGGGAAACGATAAATTGCAAGGAAGACCGTTAGAAAACATGATCGCAACTTGTATCACGTATAAATGCTAGGAATAAGCGCTGCTCAGAAAATACAGCAAAACCAAAACAACTCGAGTGGTGCCGCCGTTGATCAATGTCATGCCAGCACAAACAACACAACCGAAAATCTATACCATATATGTATATGTCCGTGTGTTGCAGCTGCTGCTGCCAAAAGGATGGCTTTTATTAAATGTGTACGATACGATATGCAAACAAACAGCTCAGTCGTGCACGCACCCACTACAAAAAAGGGACACGGACACGCACACACTCACACACAGTTAAAGACACTCGTTTGTGCACAGACACACACACTCACACACAAAAACACTTCAAATTCGATTCATTACGGGGACATTGCCACGGACTGTATTATGATATTGACTATGATTACGGGCTGAGGATGGTTTCAGAGACAGACTATTCGTTGGGATGCATTGACAAAGGTGTTTCGGCGTTGGTTGCAGAGTGTTTTTCCAGTCAACTTAAATATGGTTACTCTTTTTACACGGTGGTTTTCAAAATGTTTCGTTTTTTCTTTTGTGATGACAGCTTTGCATTATTTTAGTTATGTGTTTGTACTTTGGAGAGCTGCGCTACGATGAGCGAGAGCAAAGTTTGATGGGACTGGCGTTTTTGTGCAAAAAATAATAAGTTTGAAGTTTGAATAAAACGCGTTTGATTCGATAGGGTTGGCATGCGTGCGTCGCAGGCCCTATCAATTTTATAATGCACTTGAATGTAGATATTGTTTTATGGACGTTAAACTCGGAAATTATTTAATTAATATCAACCTCTTTTGTAAAAGCCGTAAACACCGTTTTAATAGACTGTTTTTTGGAAAATGTTACCCGTAGCAACACCTTAAGGAAAAGGGTGGGGGTAGTCTTAAATGATAGAAGGAAGACCTTAGATGATTAATCTGAAAAAAAGTCGCAAACTAAATATGGTAAGTTAGTTTTGAAATAAATTAAAAAAATACGTTACACCAAAAAACACAACATCAACAAAAACTTACAAAAATCATAAAAACAACGTCAGCCACAAAAAAACAACGCTAATATATTTTTTCTGCAATCAAAAAATATAAAAATAGTACCTCGATTATCTCCGAAAATAGAATTAGCAGAATTTACCGTAATTTGTTTTAAAATATTATTATCTACGAAAATATGTATTCACATCGCCTTTAAACATTAATAATACTTTTGTCAGATCGGCTTGCCACAGTAATCATACTTGAACCACTCCCGCCCACCCCTCTCCTTAAGGGGCAGCTACGGATAACTTCGGCCATTTTTTATTTTAATTTCAACACAAATAATAATTTAAACATAAATAACGCATACATATATTCTGCAATATTAACATTTTTTTGCAAATCTTTTAATAAAATGCTGGATGAAATGAGAACAATTAGGTTTCATAAAATTTGTTAAAAAAAACTGTCAATAAAGCATTTATAATATTGTACATATCGCATGGGAACGCACATGCCTACCAACTGCACAGCACAAAAATGCCAATCACATGCTAGCCACCTGCGAGAACGAAAAAACCAACAACAACAATTCACTTTGTGCTGAACAAATACGCGACAGCCAAGTCAAAAACGTACCTGGGCTATCCATGATTTTGTGTGGATTTATTTTATAGATTTTCCCGTCTATTTATTTCAAAATTATTGTGTGTTTGTCGCATCGCATCGACCATATTTGTGTAGACGTGTGTGTGCCCCTAGCGTGTGCCCGTTATCTGTTATATAAAGTCGTGGTGCCCTGCTACACGCTACACAAAACACGCACGAGCATCTGCAATGGGTAAACGTAAGAATCAACCCTTAATCGACTCGGACAGTAGCAGTGACGATAATTCAGCGTCCGACTTGGATTCGGTAAGCTCAAAATACACTCACAAACACAATTAATTTTCAAAATCCACACATGCGCGAGTTTCTCTTGGTGTCGCATAGAAACGCATGTTTTTTTGTTGTGTGTATTCGTGTATTCACACTTGACCTTTTTCTGGCAATGGGACATGCAAAATCGTAGGATAATCAATAAATCAAAACATTGGATCAGATTTTTGCACCTTGATTCAGCTATGCATCAACAGGCGTCTGTACATTCTTATAATCCCTATTTGCAATTTATTTCTTTGCAGGAATTCCTTAATTTAGCCAAGAAAAAGAAAAAAATCAACACAGCCGAACGAGCAGCATCAAAATCGCCAACGAAAAACTCTTCAGAGTCCGATTCGGACTGGGCCGGCGGAAAGAATGGGAAAGGTGGCACCCGAACGAAGAAGCGTACAAAAAAGGTACTGCACGCATGAGTTTTCAAAAAAAAAACTTTTTGGTTATATTGTTTCTATCGTAGATGTCAAGGAGTTCGTCAGAGTCAAATTCCGATTCAGATTCGGACGATTCAAATTCGAACTCGGACGATGATGATGATGATGATGATGACACCCAGGAAAATCAGGCAAAGGCTGTAGCACCGGCAGCAGTGGCTGCTCAGAAATCACCATCTCCTGTACCCGTTGCCGTTGCTCCAAAATCTAGCGCAGACGCTGCAGACAAATCCGATCGTTCTGATTTGGAAGAAGGAGAGGTATCGTCTGACTCGGACTCGGACAGCTCTGATGATGAGTTCAACGATGGTTTCGATGAGAATCTTATGGGTGACGAAGAGGATCGTGCACGTCTGGAGGGTCTGTCCGAAAAGGAGCGTGAGACCGAGATTTTCAAGCGTATCGAAAGGCGTGATGACATGAAAACACGCTGGGAAATCGAACGAAAGTTGCGCCAAATCAAAAAAGCCGAGCGTGCAAAAGATAAGCCACCGACGATAAAAGATAAACAAAAAAAGGCGGAACGAAAGAAGCGCAAGGAGAAGGCACGTATTGCGGCTGCAGCAGCAGCTAAACAACAACAGATACAACAGCAACAGCAGCAGCAGCAGCAGCAACAACAACAGCTACAGCAGCAGCAGCAACAACAACAGCAGCAGCAGCAACAGCAACAAATTGCAGCCAAAGAAGTGGCTGCCGCTCAGGTGGCACAGCAGCCGTCTTTCAAGTTTGTCTCACCCGAAAAGAAAAGCGATGCTGATGCGCACAACAGCCAACGGTCCGAAGGTGAGGACTGGGACAGTGCGCCTGAATTCTTTGATCCTAAGGAAAGATCAAAGGAGCGCAAAAAGAACGTGGAAATGAATAAGACCGACGACAAGCGTAGCAATGCCATGGCTCTGCTGAAGGCAAAGCGTGAGGGTAAACTTAAGCGTGAAGAAGAAGAGGCCAAGCGAATGGCCGAGAAAGAAGAGCAAAAAGACAAGGAAGAACTGGACGGTGTGTCTAGTGGTGGCAAGTCATCGATTAAACTAAAGGCATCTGATATCTACTCGGATGACTCGGGTAGCGACAGTGACGACAAGAGTCGGGGCAAACGTTCGGCAAGCAGTAGTAGTCGTTCGTCCAGTGATTCAGAGGACGATAACAAAAAGTCCTCTTCGTCGTCATCATCAAAGCGTCCCGTATTTATCACTAAGAAAGAAGATCTTAACAAGATTCGACTATCACGCTTCAAGATGGAGCGTTTTATGGCTTTGCCGTTTTTTGAACGTATCATAATGAACTGTTTTGTGCGAATTAACATTGGTAACAACAACAACAAACCCATTTACAGGGTTGCCGAGATCGTGGGTGTCGTCGAAACGGCCAAGGTGTACTACATGGGAAAAAGTCGCACCAACAAAGGACTGAAGCTGAAGCACGGCACCCAAGAGCGTGTGTTCCGTTTTGAATTCATTTCAAACTCAGATTTTACAGACACGGAGTTCCAGAAATGGCGTGACATCTGTGCTGCGTCGGACGTTGAAATGCCTACACTGGATTTGCTCGAGCGCAAACAAAAAGACATCAAGGAAGCTGTAGTGTATGAGTTCAAAGACGAGGACGTGCACAAAATCATTGAAGAGAAGAATCGTTTCCGTAAGCATCCTACGAATTATGCAATGAAGAAGACGGGTCTGATGAAGGAACGCGATGCGGCACTGTTACGCGGTGACGATGACATGGCTGCCGATTTGAGTGTTCAAATCGAAGAGCTAGAGGAACGTGCCAACGAACTGGACAAACGTCGGTCGAGCTCGATTAGTTTAATTTCGTATATCAACGACCGCAACCGAAAACGAAACGTGGAAGAAGCTGAGAAGGCTATTATGGAAGAGGTGCGAGCCTCGAAGGGCAAGCGAGCCGATGATCCGTTTACTAGACGTTGTACGAAACCAACGATGTTACACAGAGCACGTGAGCCGCACGAAGAGCTGACGCCCATGATTCCAGCACCATTACCACAGGGCCGCAAAAAGGCAGATGATGGACGTAAAATGTTTGGGCCAGCCGACAATAATCTGTACTCACTGCACGATTTCGAAATCGATCTGGACGTTGTGCTGCCAAGTATGTTCCTATCTATTAACTTCTTTTTTCGCCTGCTATAATTTATATCGGCATTTTTGTTTTAGTGAATCCCGTCAATCCATTACCGAAGCCCATCGCTAAAGTCTCGGACGCCGCACCGAAGCGTTCGTTAAATTTGGAAGACTACAAGAAGAAACGTGGTCTGATATAAGTGGTGTCTGCCGCCCTCGTTCATGCACGTTACATCTATAGAAAATCATCCAGCAAACAGACAAAATTACGAAAACAATTCATACATTTTAGAACAATCTACCGTTTTACCTGTATCTCGTTTGCAAGTCCGTTCTCCTAGTATTACGGCACGTTTGTGTTTATATCCACAGCATAATATTGAAAATACACACATACAAATACAATCCTATCTACTCTAATATACTGGATGTCCAGTAGAACGAATAAACACACTTACCAGCTGGTAAAACCGAACATAATTTCTCTAATTTTCTCGCGCGCTGACGATTTTTGCTTTTAAAACAGTGACTACGAAACTATTTATAATATATATGTCTAAACTCTAAAGGCAATCGTCTGTGTGTGTGTATTTTCGTTTTTGTAGGCAAATTGATTACTATTAACTGAAAAAAAAGTTTTATTATGTGAATCACTGTTGAATTGTATAATTTTATAATTATTGATAACATTTTGCGGTATTATATACACAGAAATGGTGCTTGCCTGCGCATTTTCTCCGGCATGCATTGGAAAATGCGCAAGCAAACCCACTTATGATTTTAATTTATGATTTTTATATTTAGAAAATGTGTATTGTTCAGATTCAATCAAATAAAGGAACAACTTATGTATCTGATTAAGTTAACGATGTGTATGTGTTTTTTTATTTTTGTGGTTAATTTTGTATAGAGTGAACAAATGTGGTAGGCAAGTTTATTTTTTTTAATTTTTTCTATTTTTTTTTTTTTTTTTTTTGTTTGTTTATCTTTTTTATTTATTATGTAAAAGTTTAAAAACCGCTGTGTAACCCCAGAAATTTAAAAATAGACTGGCGTAACATTGATAAATGGCCCTGGCGCAACATTAGTAAATGTGACTGGCGCAACATTTAAACTGTTTGGAGAATGGAGAAGCTTTCAGAAGGTAACCATAGATGTCGTTACAAGCTTTTAGGAGAGCACAAATATTTATTGCTTAATTATATGAAAATAATAACACAAATCGGCTTAACTAAATGTATATATAAAGACGTAGGACATAGGGTAGGTCTTCAAATAATAAACAAAACACTTTTTACAGCTACTATTATAAATATATATAAAATATAATACTAACATGCAAGGTTTTTCCATAGAAAATCTCAAACCGTGATTACGAATAATCTATGTTATAAAAAACGATTAACCAAAAAGCATTGTTGAATTGAGCACATTTTCTAAACACATAAAACTAACACGTAAAACTGGGTCATAAGGAGAGTTAAATAATTAAAAAAATCATCACTTCTCTAATAAATAAAGTTATATATAGCTATGTATGGCTATAGCCACAAAAAACTATGAACCAAATTATCATATAGGTTTGGACTTGCAATCATTCCACTCATTGTTAAACTAAAAAAAATATAACGATAAAGTATTAAATATGAGGAATACCATAAAATTTAATATATTTTTATAAGAAACATCGAGAAGTAAACATAAATAAAAGTAAGGTAACGTAATCTAGATTAAAAATAAAATTTCAAGAAGAATAACAATAACATTCTATTCTTTTTTTATTTACGTTCAAAAAACCGAAATCTTTCGGAATCCTCCGGAATCACAATAAAGTTTGATATTAGCAGATCACTGGCAAGTTTTTGACGTATGCGTTTTGGATTAATGTAGAATAATGTCTTATATTTGTGCAGACCACAGAACACTTTACTTATAATAGTCAAAAGGTTCCACTCATTTCGTACTCCATTTACAATAACATTTATCAAGGACTCGTCAATAACTGTGCTCGGTATGTGAAATAAGAAGTTATGATAATTTCCACAATATTATGAGTTTAATGGGCTGAAGTAGTAAATTTGAGAGTCATTTAAGGACATTTAAGATCAAAAAAGAACGTATGCTCATTGCTTAGCATCCGTACCTTGGATAACGCCTTTATATTTGGTATTCTCAAAAAGATAAAATATTTACAAAAAAACAGGAAAAGGAAAATCACATATAAAATCCAAAAATTCAGTGTTAAAAATAAAAAAAATATTTATATTGTCTTAAAAATCTGAATTGACTGCAATTCAGTTCTCGCCATTCTCGCGCGTGAGTCGCGTAAAACATATTTTAAAAGCAAAATCTAAAACTTAAACTCGCTCAATATTCGCTCATCTTCGAAATCAAAAAATCTGCAGTTCGAATACACAAATTGAGCGGATTTCTATACCGATTATATGTAGATACATACATATTTTAAAAGAATTGATCATTTAACTTTGAAAACCAAAGCCTTTTTAAATTCTCTATATTAGTTTCGCGTGTCTGTGATTTTGCTTGTACGGATTCTTATGCGGCCTAATTAACTAAATTCCTGTCATTCAATCGAGCTGAAACTTGGCCCATGGACTTGTTGCCGATGACTTGCATTCTATTAAATTTTCCCCTACCTCTCATTAGGGGGTGACCAAATATGAGAAAAACCCTTAATTGGGCAAAAGAGGTAAAAATTTAAAAGGCATTAGGTTACGTATTTTTTGTAAAAATATCTGCTTCTTTACATTTAACCTTTTGATGTTCAAAAAAGGTTAGGGGTTTACAAAGTTCGTTACATATACCAAGAAAATAAGAGTTGAGAATTTATATAAAAAATAGTTTTTTAGGGTTGATTAATTTTAATGCTAGCTTAAAATATATATTTTGTTTTTCTCGAGCATTTTTTCAATAATGGGATTTTCCAAAACGATAAACATCTCGGGATTCGGGAAAAAAATAGAGAATTTCTCAAAAATTCCATTCGGGAAATTCGCGAAACCAACTCTAACAACGCCTAAAAAAATGGAATAGAAATTTAGATTTTTGAGTTTACTTTTACCACCTGAGTTCTATTACTTCAATATGTTTTTTATTAACTTTATGTAGCAAAAGATTATGGTTTACAGAGGGAAAAATCTAAGAGAAGAATATCGTCTTTTATCTTCGGTAAGGTGTGTGGCCGCAAGCGCCAGTCACAAATCTGCCCAACATAGATATGACATAAGTGCCTTAACTTTATGAATTGTGAGCCAACTTTTAGACGAAGCAATGTCACTGTCGCCATCTCTTTATGAATTTATCGGTAATGTCAGCCAAAGTCTTTTCTACATAAAATTATGGTTAACCATGTATGTTGATTGATTTGTTTTTTTTTTATTAAAAACGGCGCAAAGCGCCTAAAGAAAATCGCGCAGCAGCAGAATTTAATTTACCAGAGAATGGAAAGAAAGTAGTGGAGCAAAAAAAACAAGAATATCATTTAACTTTTAAAGAATAAAAAATATATATTATTTGTTATTTTTAGAGATTTAGTGCAGAAAAGTCTTTGTCTGACTTTACCGCTCATTCATAAAGATATGGCGACAGTGACATTGCTTCGTCATAGAGTTGGCTCACAATTCATCATCTGAAAATAGCAATTGGCGCTAGTAACATATGTGCCTAATGCTTGTGACGTAATATGTTCGGCGGAGATGTATTGGCTCAAAACTCAGCTCGTCGTGACGAAGTGTAGTAGTTCAATTAAAAATTATACTTTGTGCTTTATCCCATTATTGCCCCAAACCCCTCATATTATATACATACATTTTAAATATTGTGACAAAATTTAGTTACATTAATAATTGTATATTTTGTCTACATTTTTTCGGGCACAAATATTTACTATTGATTTTGGGTACAACTTTTTTTGTTTACAATATTATTTTTTTGGGGTAATTTTTTAGCACACTTTTTTGTTAGAATTAAATTTATATATAAAACAAAATAAAGTAGAATACAAGTTTTTTAGTAATTTTTTAAATTGTTTTACTTTTTCTGGATCCGCCAATTGTTGGAACAAAGATAAATTAGAAGAGCTTTTTGTTAGAATTACGTCTTTGATCGACCAAAAATAAAACACGTTTTTTTAAAATACCTTTATTGTAAGGTTAAACTCACGACTGACGCCTTGAGGTAAACGTAACAAACTGTATTGCGTATCTATATATTTGCATCATTCTGATGCTGTAAAGAGATTTTTAGAAATAAGTTAAGTAAAGTGTTCACTATTCTAGTCAATCTTTTACGTAAGTTTAAATTAAAAAATAAACATGATGTTATTCAAACTTAAATGTACTTATAAAACTTCAACTTAAAAAAAACATTGCATCACAAAATCATATACACACAAAAAGCTTTCACCGGACGGTATAAAATGTATATTATACGTAAATACATTGTACCTACAGATACTTAAACATAGATTTGCATAAGGTGCCAACTTTGTATGTTGAGCATATATTATAAAACTAAACATGTACGTAGAATCGCAGATAAAGTCTTTATGCTGCCGCGGCCTAATACGTCTTGCTGTACGTATGAGCAAAAGCTTTTCTGCAAAGACACAATTTTCCGTTTTCTACGTGTAGTTTGTCTTCGTATACTATATTTACTTTTTACGTACATATTTATATATTTACTTATATTTAGGAATCAGAAGCACGGTGCACGAATTGTAGACTTTTTAGAAAAGCAGTACGTTCACTGATGCACGTGTACCTGCACTGTACAGTGTACACTGTAACTGTACTTATATGCATGTACAGTAATATTGTAAAAATGCCTTAGCTGCTCGCTGCGCTGCGTGCCGGATAAGGCTAAGTATAATATCTCGTAAAACATATTATAAGTATAAAGTATAAACATAAGCAGTACATAATATACACGAGTACATATGCAAGAAAGTATATATAGTATAATTTAATATATATAGCCTAGCTTAAGATATATTATTGTAGATAGGTGCATATTTACATTTAGCATTATTTTGTAAAAGCTTTCAAAGGATACTGTGAGAGCTTTTAACCTCCTGTGCTTATACTCACATTATATAAAATTATATATTTTTATATAATATATACAATACATACATGGCTATACATTATGGTTATAAATATAGTATACATAAAAGTACATAAAGTATAATTCTGGTTAACCAAGTATTAGTATATTTATATATATGCACAATAATAAATATTTACTGCTAAGAAGTGAAATTTTCCCTTGGTGGCAAAGTATTTTTAAATTTTTAAGTGCTTAAAAGTATAGGCTCTGAATTTAGCCCACACAGAAAAAAACAATTTTGAAAAATATTAAATTAAAAATAAAACACAAATTAAATGAAAAATGAGAGAAAAAAATTAAAAACTTAAACTAAAACAAATCAAAAATGAGCACATATTTGTGACCACAGAATAAATAAATAATAAGCACATACAAATAATATACAATAAATTCAAAAATGAAC
>JAAAKO020003760.1:0-21057 GCA_010015015.2 Bolitophila cinerea | reverse complement strand
AGTATATAAGTAAATAGTAAGTACATTATAAGTACCTGATTCGGTACGAGTATATATAAAGTTAAGAACCCAGCAAGCACTTCACATGGATTTATACAGTCTTTAAAATCTGTTCGCTATATATATATATATATATATAGTATGTATTATATACTATACTAGATTTCATCAAAATTAAAAAAAATATATATATATATATTGTCACCAATTGCCGAATTCCACAAACCAACTTTTTTTGGATCACAAATCTGAATTTCCAAGATCATCAAACGTTATCAAATTCCGTCAAACATATCATGTCATCAAACCATATACTAGATATCATAAAAAATTACATTGTCACCAATTGCATATTTTTGTTAGAAAATGTACACCTTTCAAAATAATCAAATTCGTATGTCCTTGTATGACTTTAATAAAAGTCCCTAAAATAAACAAAAAAAATCATCTCATAAAAACCCCTGTAAAGTTCTGCCCGACTAAAAAAAGTTACATAATATAAAATGAATGTATATATATATAGTATATACATTCTCAATTTATTTTCGTTTGTAGAAAAAAACTCAACACGACGAGGGGGGCTCCCGAAAAAAAAGGAATCCAAAATACATCCCAAAGCACAGCGCGGAGCTTTCATTTAATTATTTTGCCATAAAGCATTTATATTTTCTGTTGTATGCTCGTACGTTTTATTACGGATTTAGTTTTTTTCCCGGTCACGTTTATTTTACATTTTATTTGTGCGTGTGTCCTCTGTGCGTAACATATATAATTCATTTATGTATGTATATATATATACATATATAATCCTGTAGAGCTGCTGTTGTTTCTACATAACACTCAATATATGGTGGCATTCCACAACATTTATCCACCACTATATAAAATATAACATAATATATAATATTTTTATATTGCATAAATCTTCTCACTTGGCTTTACTCGTATTATACATATATACTCGCCACAAGCCATAACCTTTACGTGCTTTAAGCTTAAATTGAATATATACAATTAGTTATACATTTTATATAGAGTATACGTTCTAAGGTAAGAGGCCTGGCCCAAAACCTCCAATTTATAGCGTAGCGTAAAGAAAAGTATAAATGTTTTCAATTCCAATAACTATATACACAGCATGTATAGCAATAGAAAGAGAAAGCGATATAATGTACTCAATTCGCAGCCAACCCACAAAACAAAAAAAAAACTTTGTGAGTACGTAATACAAACAAACGTGTGCGCGCGCGGGTGCGATAGAAATTGGCACTCAGTGCTTATTGCAAATTGTATAATATATTTGCATAATTTATCATAAGAAAAAGGTGTTTATCATATGTCGCTCGGAAAATGTATAATATATGTATAAGTGGTCTTGCTGTGGCTTTGTCGGCGCAGGCTCAATGTGGCGTGCTCACCTTTCGACATCTTTTATTTAAATAGTAGCAATAACCAACGAAAGAAAAAATATAAAATATAAACAAATAAGTAAGAGTTCCTAAAACAAAGTTCTTCGCTCCCCTAATTGTAAGCCGGATAGCATAAAAAACATAAAAATACATGTTCCAACATAAAAATCATCATTTAATTTAAAGTACATACATTCAGTTCTTTTTGCTTACTTTTGCGCTCATGTAATAAAAGTTTATTTTCATCTTGTTTTCCGTGATGTTGATATTGTTGTTGATTCTTGATATACTTTTCCGAACTATTATAGTGGAAAAGTTTGGCTTAACTGCGATATGCAAGTTTACACATTTTCGGATAAATATAAATATTTATACATGAATTGTCTGCGTACTAAACAAATCGACCCAAATTTGAAAAGCGAACAAGGAGGTTAAAAAGCATGTTTTTAAAAAAACACCCGTAATATGGTGTCCAAACATTAGATAATACAGAAATATTTCTATAATATCACAAATATTATTAGAATATGGGAAATACATGGAATTTATTTTTTAATTCAGAAAGTTAAAGTCAATACTTTCAAATATTCATAATATTATAAAAAATATTTTAAAATATTACAAATATTATAAGAAATATTAATAATAATTACAAATACTACGATTTTAATATTTTTTTGCGAATATGAAAGTATTGAGTTTTTTTGCAAAAATATCTAAAATATCACAAATATTTAAAAAATAACATATATAATTATTCAGATACTAAAAATATTTGTAAATATCCGAAATATATTTTTTATTATTGAATATTAAAAATATTTGCTAATATCAAAAAATATTACTAACAAAGAAATGGCAAATATACTAGAAAAACGCTAATATTAAAGAAAAATAGTGAATACCGGCGAAAACCGTAGCGAATTGCAATATATATAGCAATATAATATATATTTAGGTACATTTCTCCTATACTTAACTTTTAGAACAAAATTAAATTACTGTATTTATGTTTTTTAGTGGCTATTAAAAATATGTAATATTATGTTTCTGGTTTTTCATTAATTCATTGGTAGTAAATATCGATTCTTGATATGCATATATATTTTATATATTTTAAAGAAGTCAAGATAGTTGAAATATGTTTCTATACTATTTGTAAAATAATTGTAAATAATCAAAATATTTGTAAATACTCAAAATATTTGGGAATACTGAATTAAAAACTATATTATTACATGTAAACTCCGAAAATAAAATAAATTATTCATTATATTGAAAATATATACAATAAATTTTAAAATATTTATAATACTTGCAAATATCTGAAATACTTCGACTATATTTGAAAATATTGATAATATTAAAAAGGTATTTGCTTATATTATAAATACATAAAATATAACGAAATATTTAAATATTTAAAATAAAATTATTAATACATAATACGGTGTACACGATTATTTAAAGTGATTTGCCCCTAGTTTTTTAAGAATTCTGTTGGGACGGCAGCGAGAGGGCGGCCTTATCAGCGGAAATCATTAAACGACCCTCGAGCTACGCATGAAGAATATCGAATCTCTTATTCGAGACAATAAAAGATTCATTTTTTGTATCCGGATGTTTTTGGCGTCCATATATCCCCGTCCTCTTTTCAGGTAATCAGGTAAACAAATACGTGAAATGGTGTTGGTCGATTGGAAAGTGATGGTGCTCGAGCTAGCATTTGTCACAAGGATAATTACTGAGCGCACACGCTATATTTTGGGCGATATTCTGCACATGATGACTCCGGGGCAAAAACACGAACGCGAGCGCACATCGAAGGCCTGATTGGCGGTGGGATGACATAAGGCCCACGGACACATGGGCCTTATGTCTGTTTGAAACGGACACAAAGCCCACATCCCATGGGTCTTATGTCCGTTTTGACATGGGCCTTATGCCCGTTTCAACCAAACATAAGGCCCATGGGCTTTATGTCCGTTTCAATCAGACATAAGGCCCATGAGCTTGCTGTCCGTTTCAACCAGACATAAGGCCCATGAGCTTTATGTCCGTTTCAACCAGACATAAGGCCATTAGGCTTTATGTCCGGTTTGTTTCGGACATAAGGTCCATGGGCTTAATGTCCGGTTTAAACAGACATAAGGCCCATGGGCTTTATGTTGGTGGGCCTTATGTCATCCCACCCTGTTTGGCCATGCTGATGCGGCATCGGCTGGACTTTTGGCGTCGATTGGTAACTGTTGATGAAACCTGGATCCACCATTACACGCCAGAGAACATAATGAGTGCCCAGTAATGGACTGAAGCCAGCCCGAGTGCTCCGGAGCGGTCGAGAGAGGCTCAAAAGGTCATGGCGCCGGTTTATGGGATTGTAATTGTATACTCTTCGTGAACTATCTGCTGCGCATTATTGGAGCAATTGAAGGCCGAAATCGCTGCAAAACGGCCTCACATGAAGCGATTTAAATTTTGCAAGACAATGCGCCGCACAGTGGTTTTAGTTGTATGGGCGTGCGGAAATAAACTTATAACTAGAAGATTTTTTAAGAATTAAAACGTTTTAATAATTTTAAAAACATTTTTTTTTACCTTTTTTAATATATATTTTTTTTTATTTTTTTATTAAAAAAAATTTATAGAAATTTACATCTTATTTTTTTTTTCATAATTTGCAGTATATATTAGTCTTTATATGCTATTTGAAGTTTTAAAGCGTAAATAAATGATACTAAATTGCAACCTAGGTTGCAAGAAGTTGCAAGACGTTTTGTTTCGGTAACATATTTGCATCTTTAACCAATCTTTTGAGATATTTCTCAGGTTGAAGATATGTTTTCAAAAAATATATATTTAATTCTATAAAATATTTAATTTCAACCAATATAACTGGTAACATTTTTACAAAACTTTGAAATTTTTAAATTTCATGTAACCTTTTTTTATTATGTAATATTTTTTTTGTAAATTTTAAGAAATATCCATATTTCAGCATGACTATTTAATTTTTACTTTTATTAATCTTAAATAGTAAATGAACTTTACTAGCCCTTAAATATATATAAAATTCGCCCAAATTCGAAATGCTTCCAGATAAAATAAGTTTTAATTTCCATTAAATTTAAAACTGCATTGAAGGTATTTTCAAATTCATACTTTCGTGCGATATGAGGGTTTTTCCGCCCAAAAACCAACATGCGCCGCCACACAAGAGCTCGAAACCATGGTTAAAATCTACTACTTTAAGGTTCCAATTGATTCTCCATCCAACTTTTATGCCGATTTGGCTCCCTCGGACAATTAATCTTAAAAGATGGCTCATCAATAAAAAAATCAGCTCTTGCGAGGAGATCATCGATGCCGCGGAGGAGTATTTTGCAAACGTTCCGAAAAATTACTGATCGGACGGAATCAAAAATTGGAAAATCGCTTGAATAAGTGTGTCGACATAAAAGAGGACTACATTAAATAAAATTAAACGAATAACATTTTTTTCAATCCCAAAACATTTTTTTTAATGTAAATTAATATAAAAAAAATAATAGCTATATCATTTTTAATGATTTAGTTTTTTGGCCAAGCGCTTCCATCGATTTAAAAAAAAGATCAAAAGTGTTTAATGAATTTGATCTATGTAAATTTGCAGATATTACTAAAGCTAAACCGACCGCATCCAAAATGAACCCAACATCTTCTACAGTTTCTAAATTGACAACTTCTCCGATCGTTTAACCAAGTAAAACCACAATCTTTTCACAGAATATGTCCCCACAGACCCATAATAATTTCTTAAATCATATACGTTACTGCAAACAGTTTCTTCATTTAATCTTGTAAATACAATTTAAATTAAATGTAATTGATGTGTGCCCGCGCAATACATATAATGTGATCATTATATAGTTCGAATTAGTTACTCTTTGACCGGCGAGCGTGCAATTAAACAAGTGTTTGCGTGTGTATTCTCTCCATATATAATATTGTTATGATTATGATTATTTATATGTACAATAATTGATTGAGTTGTTGATGATTATGATACAAGTATAATAAACTGATAATGTGTTTCGTTATTTCGGTGCGTATAATATGGAGTTTTATTATACACCAAAGATTATCTTGTGTTTATTATAGAGTTTTTATTTGTATTATAGAAATTTTAAATTAAAAGGTCTAAATGAGTGTGGAGTTGAGATCACCTTCTTGAGTATGAACTTGAAATATCTAGTGTAAGAGAATACATGTTTTTTAGGTAATAACTTTTCAAAGCGTACAAAGATAAAAAAGTTCAGAGAATGGCTGTCTCCAATTTAGACGATTTTCAAACTTTAGTTAAGAGTTACCATTTTTTTTTGTGTAAGCTGATTTTCCTGACTTTTAGTATATACTTAAATTAGTTTATTTTAAAGAAGATTTGAAGATAATAATTTATTTTTTTTATATTATATTTTTTTTAATATTTTATTTAGATAAATATTTATTGTAAACATAATTTAATTTTCTTTTTTAATAAAATCAATATTGGACATTTGAGGTGGAATTAAAATGCACAAATATATATAAAGTATAATAAACAACAATAGTATTTACTCCAATTCCCGATTAATTTTTTCTAAAATTCCAAAATAACCGTTTCTTCACTGCACTATATTTCAACTAAATGTAATGTTAATCTTTGACATTTTATACAAAACAAAAACCTGGCGACATCTGCTATTAGACACAATCGTCAAATGTACATTATTCTCAACAGGTGTCGCTACAAAATTAAAAAAAGAGCGCCACATTTTAAGCACCCATATGGGTGCTCTCGCCTTTGGAGGGTTAAGTGGCGGCGGCTAAGTCGTGTCAGATTTTAATTTTTCGGCAGCCGGCTCTGACTCATGGCCGCTTGAACGATATTCATGACTCACAATTTCGACAAACAATCTTACCATGTCCTCCATCCTCTAGGTACTCCTTTCAGGAACTTGCTAGACCTTGTTAAATTTGAAATAGGACCATAAAACTTCTACTGATTTTTATACTTACACAATTTTGATTGTTGATCCTTAAAATTAAAATCAACGAAAGCCAAGAACCATTATCATTATCACCAAAATCATCGAAAACATTGTATTCCAACAGTAAAAATTCTCCATCCAAAGCTACTAAAAATAAAGTAAAACAAATGTCTCTATATTTTGCCCAGGTACATTTATTGTGAAGATAAAATTCTACTACACAATAATACGTCCCGATTTTTCTCGAAATATTTGAATATATAATATAATATATCATTTTATATATTGTATATATGTATATACTCGTATATTTAAATATAATACAATTGAACTAAATTAAAAAAAAATGAATAAAATAATTAAAAACTAAACGCCGTAGTTCTTGTGTGTTTCGGTTTTGCTCGGGGTTTTTGTGTGTTTTTTTGTTTTGTTTTTGTTTTTATACATAGTCATTTTCATATAAAAATTTCAATTATTATTCGGTAACCGTTTTAAACTACTGTTATATATAATAATAATATATAAAGATATCTTATATAATAATATAATATATTTGTAATATATGTATATATATAACCTTAAGTACTAAAAATATTAAAAAACAAATAATAAGATGTGTGTTTTGTCTGTGTGTGTAGTCCCATTTTCTGTCGCTAGAGGCGAAAGTGTAAAAATTGGGGTTTTGGTAGTTTTTCTTTTTTGTTTTTTGACGGTTATGTTTTCACGTATTCACAATGTACGGATTTTGATAATAAATTACGTTTTGTCTTTTCTAGTTAAATAATAGTTGAATAATATTAATAATAATAATAATAATAATAGTAGTAAACTTTTAAAAAATAATATGCGATAATATAGTATATAATAATATAGAATATAACGTACAAAGGCCATAAAAATCGTTTTATTTGCCGCGCAAAGCAAATGAGTGGTTGAATTTGTTTTGTGTGTGTGTGTGTGTGTTTGTGGAATTTTTTTTGATTCTATATTTTAATAATAACATTACATTTACAAGCACTTAAGGTATTTATGCGTTCTATATTTTACTTTGTCTTTGCGTGTGTGAGTTTGTTGAATCTCCATTTCAAACGTAAAAATACATCGATATTTGTTTTTTTGTTGTTTTTTTTTTGGTCCTTAAATGCGACACACAATTTTGCATTAATTTTCTCTGTATATTTGTGTTTTTATTGGGTTTAATTCTGTTTTTTTTGTTATTTGGTTTATGCGTGATTGCACCCACCCAACACGCGCGCTGGTGGCGATCGGTGTGTGTGTGATCAGAACTAAAAACACAAGAACACACACGAATGTTCTGTATGTATATGTAGTAGTTTGTTTAGTAATTTCTTGGTCAGTCAATTTTATGTGTGTGTGTGTGTTTTTTGGGTTGTTTTGTTAGGTTTTCTTTTTATCGAATGCATTAACACGTTTTCAATTGAATTAATTATTTAATATTATGGTTGACATTATGGTCATTTCTATGTTTAACTGTCATCAAAATCTCGTGTGTTTGTGTTCTAGAAACAATGTCTAGAAATTGTTTCATTTTTGAGGCATACAAAAGCATTTGTTTAAATAATTGCAAGGATTTTGTCAACGCACATTCACACCCACACACTCACACACACACGTATATACACTAACATATGTCTGTGTGTGTTTATTTTAGTGTATGTGTGTGTGTGTGTGTGTGTGCATGGTGTGCATATATGTGCGCATTGCGAATGATATAATTATATAATTGAAATCTATTTAAATTAATTGATGCGTACATGTCTAAAGATATACATTATATTTTTTCTTATTTTTTTTGTTTGTTTTGTATTACACATAGGAAGGAAAATACACACGCATATTTTTAAATATTTTTTTTAAACATTGATTATATAAATGGTTTTTGTGTATGGGTGTGTGTGTGATTTTTATTAATATTTTTTTAATATAGTTCCTTATGCGGTAATATCACAGCTCTGTCTAATGTCCTACATTTTCATTATTTTGTTGTTGTTTTTGTGTAATTGTTTTTGTTGTTTATTTTTGAACTACGCGAATGTGTATTTATGTGTGTATATACGCGTGTGAGTATATGTGTCTTATTGTGTGTGTGTGTGTGGTGGAAGCGTGAATTGGATATTAAATTGTGCTACAAATTTGGCCGATAGATGGAGCTCAAAGGTGAACTGTCAGTTCATAATCGAAGTATATGCGTTAACAAACAGTTTGACATTTGATTATCAAACTTTGATTTGATTCTACAAAAATTTTATTGTTTTAACAATAAATTCTAATCGAATAATTAAAAAAACATGCCATTAGACTTTACATCTTAACTCGATGTGTCTACCGAAAAACAAGCTTCAAATAGCATCGACGGCCAATGAAATCAATGTTATAACAAAATATTGCGGAATATTCTGTTATGATTAGCCGATGTAGGCAGTTCCTCATCTTTCGGTCGGAAAAACTATGCTCCAGCAGCTTTCCATTTTAATTTACTGCCAAATGAGAGTATAGTACGTACACATTTCAACTTAACCTCAAAAAAAAAAACTAACAGTGTGCGTACTGCGTGTGTATGTATGTTTCTGTGTGATGTATTTGTCTTTAGCAGCTTGTCTGTGACCTGCTTTACGCAATGTGTGTGCGGCCATCGCGTCGTCGTTTGATTGGCATACGACGCAATCGTCGCAAATTTGCGTAAACAACAATAAAAAAACACAATTAAACGAACACTGACTTAATTGCAATTGTGTTTTTTTTATTTAAATGTTTTTTTTATTGTTCGTGTTTTTCGTTTAGTTTCTTATCACAAATGCGCGCGCCCACAGGCACACACAAATACACAATCAAGTGTTTGTATATATAAGAGACAATACGGCTCACATTTTTAGGCCTTTTTTGGGCTGTGAAATTTGTTTGATTTTCATTGCGTTACGTCGTCGTTTCCGGACACCAAAACATGCATAGAGTGCATAGTTTGAGACACATACACTGACACTCACACAGAAACACATAATTATTTCGTAAGCGCTAAGACACGCGACGCTGCGTAGCCTAGCCACTCAAGTAAAACGACGCTGACGCTGAGGCGCAAACGTATAGAGCTTCTCTCAAAAGTAGAAAGTTATAAGAGTTGCGCACACGCTCGTGTTTCTGTGTGTACGCGCGCGATTAATGTATTTTTAAATAAATTCTCAAGCTGTGTGTGTGTGTGTGTATGCACGAGCGAGATTCTCTTCGTCGGCCATAGGCGTATTTTCAAATTGACGCAATAATTAGAGCTATAAAAACAGTTGAGGGCATCTCTCATGACTAAATACCGCCTGAAACCCAAACCCCCCCCCCTTTTCCCCCCGCTTTAACACAAAACAAGCTAATTGATTTTGTAAATTTTTACTAACAATATTACAATACATGCAACATTGCATCTAAATTATTGCGTTGTTTTTGTTTATAGATAGTAGACAATTTAGGTTTGTTTGTGTGTGTGTGCTTAATAATTTAACAATGATATAAAAATGGTATACACTACACATAATTTATATATATATACACTACGGCTTTCATGTTTCCAGAGAGGCCACTACCAGATTATGAAAGACACCCGACTCGCTCATCATTGCTGCCTGACCGCACGTGTCCGTGCCCAGACGCAGTGCGTCCATTATCACATCGAACTCTTTTTGGTTTTGATTGTGATCGAGATTCAGGTCGAAGTCGAGATCAACGCTGGACTGCTTGCAACGCTTCATGTCCGGCATAAGCGGACAATCATCGATTCCGGACAGCAGACGGGGACTGGGCAGGTAGAATTGTGAGAGGGCTTCGCGCACCAGGCGATCATTGTCGTCCTCGGAGCGCGACCGTTTGCGGGAGATGGCACGCTCGATCTGTTCGGCACCTTGCGTGATCTCCGGATCGACGAGCGGCATCGATGCATCGATGGCGTTCAGCTCGCGATCGAGTGTCTCCAGGTCGGCATCCATGCACGCAGAGGAGGCACGGTGACGCTTCGGTGGTGGTGTCTGCTCGAGTGCAGCAACCGCATCCTGACTATGATTGTGGTGGTGGTGATTGTGGTGATGATGGTGATGGTGTTCGAAGTAGCTGTTGTGCGAGTCCGACCTGCAAGAAAGATGAAATTGAATTAGTCTCAATGGAAAAATAAAAATATTTCTATTTCTTTAAATTTAAGCACATCATTTAAAATACGTTGCATTTTTCCAAAATATCTATACCGCGTATTTTTGCCCATGAAATCGTGCATACATTTTAGCGAATAAACAAAAATTCAAATTCAATTTTAGCCGAAAACACGCATTTTATTTTTCAATTCGATCGCGCAACGAAAATAAACAAAATCTGCCAGATAAAAATCGGGAACGCGAGCTGAACTTGAACTTGAGCGCATACACACGCGAATATTGTTGTGGACTTTTTTTTTTGGTCGAATCTATATCGCTCGACGCTTGGCAATTGTGGTTAGGTTAGATAAGAGCGAGTGTGGTATAGCTCTAACGTACATCGCGCGATGAGGACTCGTGTTATCACTAATATTATGGAGAGAGAGAGAGCTCACTCGGTGCGATAAACGCGATAACTGTATACGGTCTGATATGTATTCTTAATTTCTAATAGTGGATTTCAATTAAATATGTTATTGAATGTGTGTGTGTGTTTACGTAACATTGCGACACTATAACAAGAGCATATATATATAAATCATATATGACTTGGAATCAGCAATCAATAATCTGTGCGGGTATATGTGTCTGTGTGAATCTACTAGAGGGAATTCATTGCGATTTAGGGTATATTGGAAAAATAATGGAAAATAGTATTTTGCAAGAGCATATACGTTTTTGTTATTTACGTAACAAACCGAGGCGACGCGACGCAGTGGACGAGAAAGACAACACGTTGGCGTCATATGGACTGTGTGTGTGTGTGTGTGTGGAAGACTTGAGGTTCGATTCCCGCAAAACGAATGTTTTTTTGAATATAAGCGCTAGAGCAGGTTTTTTAAAAGTTAATGGAATCATTTTGTTATGCAGAAAAGCGCAGGGCATGTGATAACGTATTTATCCTTTTTCTCGTTTTTAGATTTGCCATATAAAGGGTTTTTCAATAGCAACTTTACACTTTTGATTTCTTATTGTGAACGCACCCTTAAACAAATTAGTAAGCTGTCACTGTCATCATCAGTAAGAGTAACTCAAACATTGTCATCATGCAAAGAGTCACGAATGAAGAACGTTTACAAGTAATTATAAATGACTACGAAAATTCCGGGTCGTTGATTGGAACTTTAGGAGCGCTTACGGCAATTTTGGGTAGTCATTCCCGTCACGTTACAGTCAATGATGAACGCTACAGAGAGATGTTGGAGCGTTATTTCTTCAAACAATTGCATGGGCTGGTTATCAGTGAAATGTGGTTTCAACAAGATGAGAACAAGCGGGAGAAACAATCGGCATATTGATGTCCAAGTTGGGTGAACGTGTTATATCGGGAAAAGGTCCTGTCTGTTGGACGCCGAGATCTCGTGATTTAACACCTCTAGACTATTTTTCTGTAATGCCCAAACACACGTCTGCAAGAGACTCTAAATATTTCGGCTAACCGATTTTGATTGGGCCGACATAATTAGGGGTATAAAGAAATAAATCAATAGCACACGTGAAAACCTGATTGTCTACTTTGGAGGGCGAGATATAGTAGTACATCGGTAAACCGACAAGAAGTCGTACCGACCGCACCACAGTAACACATTATATCTTATTCTTATCGCGGTGATAGGAGAATAATCCAACCGATGGGATAAGGCTCTCCAAAGCCAACAAATTACCAAAGGTCGTAACGGGAATTTTCGCTCACAAAAATTCAAGGGGCGCAAAAAAAAAATGAAAATACACATTAATATACTGACACAAACAAAAAAAAACACATTACATCTTACAGATATACATAAGGAACAGTAGGTCCGTGTTTTGCCTCGCGCACTAAGGCAAAACTCGCAAGTAAGGAGGGGTGTATGTAACACTACGGCCATGAAGGGCCATGCATATACCGCGAAATAAATGTAAATGTTTTATTTTAATGTAGACATGCTCGTACGTTTTGCAAATTATGCAATGCTGTATTGCCATTGTGCCATTTTTTCAAGCAATTAGTTCTAGATCATAAGATAGAAGAGAAACGATCAGTTTGACGTTTCTCATACCCACGACACTGCTCACCGCAGCGACACCTTTCGTTCCCTACCGTAAGGACATTGGAGACGAGGTGAGAAAGGTTGCGAGCCGAGATGGAGTAGTGAGAGAACCTACTGATAAAAGAACTCAATCAGAGGTCCTCACCAATTATATATAATTATATAATTATACAACGCAAGTTCAGAAAAAATAGAAAATGATAGGACAAACCCTTAAATTGGCCAGCCAAAATGTGCTTAAGAGGTCCGTTCGATTTTCATCGCACGGTGGCGTTCCCGGCGAGGTAAGCTTTATATATTGCTTTGTATGACGTGTTACATAATTTGTATAACCTGAAACTGACGACTGAGAAATGTATTTATTTTCAAAAAGAATAAAGAAATATTATTATATTCTCTGTTTTCAGAATCTGCCTTTTTCAATCACCAATCGGTACAAGTTGACCGCTTTGTTTATTGCCTTCTTTGGCTCAGGTATTGGTGCTCCTTTTCTGATTGTCAGGCATCAGCTGTTAAAGAAGTAAACTGAATTTTATCAGGTAATATCTAAAAGATGCGTACTGACGCCTTCTTTAAAAGATTGTACAGTCTATTTTGTAAGGCGGGTTCGAGTATGATTACTGGGGCAAGCCAATCTGACAACATTATCTATAATGTTTCAAGGCGATCTGACTACATATTTTTGTAGAGAATAATATTCTAAGACAAAAAGTATATCACGGTAAATTCTGCTAAATCACTTATCTTTGGAGATAATTGAGGTTTAAAAGGGCTTGCCACAGTACAGTACTCACCCCAAAATGCACATTATGTGCATTCTTGCATTAAGTTTGAAACGTTTTCTGGAGAACCTTTAATCTAAATTATTATTTTTATTGCAGATTCACACATTTTCTACAATCAACCTTTAGTAAAAGAAATCAAGAATATCGTTTAAGTGCAAAGTTTAGAATGGAATAGTTGGGAATTACATCGGAAAACTAACGTGGACTATGTTCTTATGCTATGTACATATTCTCAAAAATTAAAATATTATAATTTAATTATTCCACACTGTAAATTATTTTTTTTATAAAAATTGTAGTTGTAACCAAATATTTTATTAACTATTTCGGAATATAATTATTTTTTATCCTCCTGTAACTTCAATCGAAGCGCCGTTAACGTACGAGCTTTGCTCAGATGCTAAAAATGCAATTACTTCTGCAACTTCTGTAACAAAAAAAAACAGATTTAAATAAATATATAAAATAGACAATATTTAACTTGCCTGTTGGTTCACCAAATCGCTTCATTGCACAAGACTGGACAACCACATCCTTTAGCCTATCTGGCACTACGTCTGTCATTGGCGATACAATAAATCCTGGTAGAACCGCGTTCACTCTAATATTAAACTTGCCAAACTCTTTTGATGCAACCCGTGTCATTGCCTCAACTCCCGCCTTGCTCGATGCATAATTTGCCTGTCCCATATTCCCAGTTTTGCCGACAATGCTCGCTAGATTAACTATACTTCCTCTTTCAATGTTGTGCTCGATCATTGACCGTGCAAAATTCTGCATTACAAGAAAGGTTCCCTAAAATGTTTACACATATTAAACCAAACAAAATAATAAAAAATAATAAAAAAACAAACCTTTAAATTAACATTAATAACTGCATCAAAATCAGTTTCTCGCATCTTTAGCAAAAAACTGTCCCGTGTTATGCCAGCTGAGTTTACGATGATTGATGGTGGACTCTGAAAATTACCCAGAATCGAGGCAATTGCTTTTGTTATGCTATCCTGAGAAGAAACATCCATTTCTAGCGAAAAGTGCGCTAGAATAATAATTTAATAATCTATTTTATAATATTTACTTCAGTAACATTATTTACAGCCAGCAAAAGATTTAATTGTATCTGCTGCGGCAGAACCGTTGCGATCCACTGCAATAATAGTAGCTCCATCTCTGGAAAGTAGGTTACAGGTGGCCCGACCAATTCCACTGCCGGCTCCTATTTTAAATATTATAAATATTATAATATTTACAGTTACTTTTTATTATTTTACCTGTAACTAGCGCTAGCTTCCCAATCAGCAATCCAGACATTTTAGTTATAATTTTGAAAAAAAAATAAGACTTTCGTTCAATATATCTTTTGTTAAATTATTATCTCAAAAGATTTAAAGTCCAAAACAATTTAAAGATTACAGTAAACCACGGAGTTGTAAACAAAAAAGTATATGATGTATACCCAAACACATAATTCAGTGTTTTACCGTTTTACCCGAGGTTTTTTCACCAAATGAATGATAAGGTGTCCTTCAAAAGAAATACGGCATTTGTGGAATCAATGAATAGGGAACGAGACTAGCGTCATCGCCATCGGGCATACCGTCATGGTTACTTTTGCTTTTGGCATACAAACATTGTGAATTGACACGGACACGTGACAACGGGCATAGCGACATGACAGATATACATTATAGATAGTATATATCATATTGGGCAATGTCCATATGATCATGCAGTAAAAAGTTTCTAAGCTCATTTCATAAGCGCGAAACGTCATAAATTTTAAGTGCAAAACACATAAGCGCGAAACATATTAAGTTCGAGGTCCATAAGCGTGAATCACAGTAGTTCGATTTATTTTTGTTTTAGATACATACAGTTTTTACGCCAGTAGACCATTGTTATACCTTTAAACGCACTTTGCATTACCGCACATATTATTCTGTGAATTGGGTACAAAAAGTTTGATTTAGTTATGTTTTAGATTATTTATTACATTTTATTGTTGATTTCTTTAATTATTCAAAATTAAAGAAACATTAAACAAACATCGAAGCTAATCTTTACTCATTATTTGTTCACGATTATTTAGATTGAGATTTTTGTAGAATTAATCGCAGACAGCGTATAGGCCTTAAATGTCAGATCAAATATCAACAAAGCGCCTCTGGTGGCAATTAGCACTGTCACAATTTTTATATTTTCAGAATTCAAATTCAACATTAATCATTTTTGACCACATTTTTGACAGATGACAGAAACTCGACATTGGACATTCGAGGTTCGAGGAGTCCACTTTTCACGTTCACGTCCAGCCGTGTTTGTTTATTTTATGTTTAGTGTTTGCAAACACGTGCATGGGCTTAAAAGGATTTTATTCCTACAAAAAATATTTGTACAGTCATTTTTTAGAAAATTAACGGTGACCGCCTTGAAATGGAATTCCACAGCAATAAAAAAAGGCCGTACACTTTGAACCCCAGGGGCAAGCCATTATACGAAGGTAACAAATCACCATAACCTAACTTTGTATCATTTTAAGATAATATACATGTTTTCAGACGCAAATCGGTTCGGCTCCAAAATGCTGGCAAAAATGGGCTGGACTCAGGGCAAAGGTTTAGGACCAAAGCTTGAAGGTGACGTGAACTTTGTTAAAGTGTCACACAAAACTAATTTAGTTGGTGTCGGATTTTCTGATCGCAATGATCAATGGACTCAACATGAAAGCAACTTTACGGAGCTTTTAAATTCATTTAAAACGCAAGAGTAACCTGTCGAAAACGACAATGAAAATCCTGGTGAATTTCAGTGTACTGGATTTGGATTTGCATCCAGTCAACCTAAGAAAATGGAAATAGAACCTATGAAAATTACCAGTGGTATCTCGCTCGAGGAGCAATCAAAGAAGTCACGTGCTCGTGTTCACTATTAAAAATTTACACGCAGCAAAGATTTGTCCAGGTATTCCGAGAAAGATTTGGCAAATATATTTGGTCGTAAAGAATTGGAAAAGGAAATGCCACAACTTGAAGCATTTGTGGCTTCAGATAATGATGATGATGAAAAAGCTTTTGGAATCCCAACAATTGCGACGAATATGTCGATAAATGATTACTTTCGCGTTAAAATGGCTGCTAAGATTCAGATGAATGTATTGTATTGTATTGTATTGTGTATGTTTATTAAGTATCAAAGACGATTAGTCTTATAAAAAGTTGATACAGAAAGATTTTACATAACTAAAATTAAAAATTAAAAATCGCAACCAAAGCTTTAAAAAAATACTTGTAACAAGAAAAACGATTTGAAAAATGCAACAACAACATTATTTTAGGACCACTGCAGATTTTGAAAAATTTAATTAAATTTTAAAATTTGCAACATTACATGCACCAATCGAACGCACTCACTTTGAATGTGTCAAAACATATGTTGTTGAAAGGTTGAAAGTAAAACCGAATTTACAGATTTTATATACACACAGATATAAACATAGATATAAATTGTTTTCTTAAGACATTTGAACTAAAAAAAGACTATTTATACCATTATTTTTTTTACAATTTCATTAAAACATATCAAAAATTTATCGTTAATTCCACGGAATTCGAAGTGTATATTAATCTTTTACATTCAAACGTTTAGTAATTGAAATTTGTTGGTTTGGATACAGAACTTTGGTTTGAGAAGTGTACGCATTCAAAATGGACGAAGAGACGACGGCTGAAGGTACATCAGCTAAACGTTCCCGGCCCAGTCCACAAACGGATTCTTTAACTGAGTAAGTTTTTCCGATACATTGATGACACCCACTTTGTATGCAATTCATATTATGTCATTCCGTCTTACAGTACCATCCAGTCAAATGGGAAAAATGCTGTTCCAGATAATGTCACAGACAGTATAGATGAGACTATCGAGCCGAATTCAGGAATAACGCACCATGAAGGAAATGAGAACATTATCCTTGAAAGTGCGCATAATAAACTTCCAGGTATCGCTCTAAACAGCACGGATGAAGAAACATTCGAAGAAAAAGACGTAAATTTAAAAACTGACCGAATAATGACAGATGTTGCCGGTTCTTTGAAAACACAAAATTCCGATATACCTATTCCGCATCAAGTAGAACCACAAAACATACCAGGCGAATGTGTCATCGTTGCTGAAGGACAAATGTCCCTTGATGACATTACTCCTGCATCAGTCAATCGAGTAACGCATGAATGTTTTACTAACTGCCGAAAGTATTGTGTACCAGAAGCACATCCGGGTGTAGTGCATTGCTCGAATCCATCTAGCCCGGATCCATTAACATCTAATGATTTCTTTGAATCTATTGCTGAAGTGGTAAGTTAAATATAGTTTCCCAAAACATGTGGTTGACGCTCCAAACAATTTTTTTCGTGCGTATATAGCCAATCATTCCAACTACTCGAGTAAATAACGACGATGAAGCCGCTTCCACATCAGCATCGAGTTATGGTGAACGTACACCAGGTCCATCAGAAAACAGATTGCCTGAAAATAATATATTTTATAGTTCTCTTGGCGAATCTAGTGCATCTAGTAGAAGATCCGAATTACGTTTGACACTCCCTTCAAGGCGCAGACTTGGCCCAATTGTTGATACCGGGCCTTCAACAAACTTTCATTTTATCGACGATGATGATGACGACGACGACGACGACGACGATGATAATGATGAAGAATTCAATTATAATGTAAACACCACTACCAGCACTGAAGACTCCAATGAGTCAAACGGCGAAAGCGATGTCGATTCACCATTGATTAAAATGCAAAAGGAGATTCTAGGAAAACCAAAACCAATGTAAGCTTAAACAATCAGTTTCATTTATTAATTTTATAATCATAATATTTCTTTTCAGACACAAATGGCATGTTCTGCCCGAGATCATCTATCGTCAGATGGGACTTCGTGGAATTGGACGGCGTTCATTGTGTCCAGCCGGTGGAAATCAATTCGAGAACCGATCGTACGGATCTCTCCACACAATACAACGTCTTGAGCTTATGTACAAACTAGAAATACATCGTGGATGTGTAAATTGTCTAAATTTTAACAAGACCGGTAATTTATTGGTCACCGGATCCGATGATCTGAAGATAATAGTTTGGAAATGGGCAACAAACGAAGTGGTTACAATGTTGGACAGTGGACATGGTTCGAATGTGTTTCAGACACGTTTCGTTGAGCTGGACAATGGTGGCATTGACATTGTGTCCAGTGCACGGGACGGACAAATACGTTTGAATAAAATTCCGCCCGGTGGAGGTGAGCCGAGCAGCGTGAATCTATTAAAACATGCCGGTGGAGTACATAAAATTGCCATAAATCCGAGTAGTTCGTGGGAGTTGTTGTCCGCTGGTGAGGATGGCCGTGTGGTACGCTGTGATTTGCGTGACAAAAACGTCGAACGTTTGGTTACGGTTAAAGGGCACAAACGTAAGGTGGCACTGTACAGTATCCATCATCATCCCATGCAACCAGAGTTCTGTGTGAGTGGTCGTGATCAGTATGTAAGGGTCTATGACAAACGAAACTGTAGCCAACCGGTTAGGATGTACTGTGCTGAAAAATTCTTACAGGTAAATGCATAATAAAATGTAGTAGCACTTTTACAATTTATTAATAATTTTTCTTTTGTTTATATAGAAACAACTTAATACTCATATCACGTGTGCTGTGTACAATTATCTGGGCACCGAGATTCTGGCTTCATGTGAAGATGAAATATATTTGTTTGATAACACCCAAAACAAACCAGGCTTGTATTTACACAAATATGCAGGGCACAGGTACTTACAAATGTTAGGTAAAAATGATCATAACTATTCTGACAACAACATTGCTTTACAGGAATAGTTCCACTATCAAAGGAGTCAATTTCTTTGGGCCTCGCTCAGAGTTTATTATGAGTGGCAGCGACTGTGGTAATTGCTTCTTCTGGGACAAAGAAACTGAGGCTATTGTTCACTGGATGGTTGGTGATGAGGCGGGCCCTGTAAATTGTTTAGAAACACATCCCACTTGCCCGATTTTAGCCACATCTGGTCTGGATCACGATATTAAGATATGGGTGCCATCACATGAGCGGGTATAATAATATCACATTTTAAATCAATATTATTTTTGTTAAATATTTAATTTCATTTCAGGAACGATCTATGATTGGTCTAAAATCCTGCGTCACTAAGAATTTAAGGCAACGCGAGTCAGGCGCACCCAACGAGGACATGTTCGATCATCAGCTCATAAACTTCTACTATCGTCAGTGTTTGCGCAATCGACGCAATGAACGCCTGGATGGCGACGAACGATTTGCCCAGAACAGAATGTTTCCGTCGGACAGCGAACCAAGCTCGGACGACAATGATATGGACGATGACAACAGCAGTAGCAGCAGTATCGATGATGGACGCATTGATCGGTTGCGGGGACTTCCGTGTGCTCCTTCGTAAATGTTCTTATATACGTTAATAATATAATTACACAAATGAAATATATATATATTTACAATATTGTTGTTGAATGCAGCAAGTGTGTAAAGAACTGAACTAATTCAATCTCATGCAATTTGTTTACTCCAAAATTGAGATGATTTTTTTTGAAGTGCCCTTATCATTTGGTTTAGATTTGTACCCCCTCACCCCTTTTTCTGTTTTTATTATATAAATATTAATTTGCAAAACTAAACAAGATTAACCGGTTAAATTGTTTCAAGATCAAAATTACCACAATATATGCGTTTTATTTTATTTTTCAAATATATATTTTTTTATTTTGCTGTGGGTGTGTAGTACATATACATATAATATGAATTATATATTTTTAAATATATAAATATATAAAATAATCACTACTCTTTAGTAGTGTTAATTAAAATAAGATTTTTATTTGTTTTGGAAATACTTAGCCAACAAACTGTATCCACAGTATCATATATATGCCACACGGAACACACACAAAGATCGATATTGAGAGCCATATTTATTAGCTAATGTCTGATAATGGGGGAAATACAGATTCAGGCTTCAATCTAAATAAGTCTAAAACTCGCAATTCTCTCTATAAAGTATAACCTCATTGGTGCAAATTATATATATTTCAACACGTTAACTCCGATATTTTTTTTGTTTTTGCCTAAAAAATATGTTTTCGATTTGTAAATTAAGGCATATTATTACATATATGTTATGATGATAGAAGAAAGTTCCCTATATACGGACTAACGTTAATTACCTGCTCCTCTCTTAAATATCATACTACACATAAGTAAGTAAGTAAAATACCTCGGTGTTATACTGGACGACAAACTCTCCTGGAAGAACCACGTAGACTACAAACTTACCAAAGCCACCAATGTTTTTTGGCAATGTCGGAAGGCTTTCGGTAGGTCGTGGGGTTTGTCCCCAAAAGTAGTCCACTGGTTCTACTTAGCCATTATCAGACCCCTCGTATCATACGCCTCCATCGTGTGGTGGCAAAGATCGAGAAGGGTATCAACAATGAGGCAACTAGAAAAGTTCCAACGACTGGTTTGCATCGGCATTTCCAGTGCCATGAGAACCAGTCCCACATCTGCCCTAGAAGTCCTTTTAGGCCTGCCACC
>JAAAKO020003749.1:0-21074 GCA_010015015.2 Bolitophila cinerea | reverse complement strand
AGAAATCTTTAACCCTTTTGGTCGAGGGTTAAACATCAATGTAATATATATAAGAGATATTAACAAAAACAAGAAAATGATACGTTTTTTATTATACTAAAAAACGTATCATTTTCTTGTTTTTAAACTGCAACTTCCTCTTAAATAGAAGGAAAAAATTGATATCTGTGAGAAACAAAGTATTTACCTTTTATACTCTATCTTATTCCGCTATGTTTTTTATACATATACATTTCTTAAATATAAATGAGCATTTTATGTACATTCTAAGCCCCATCAAAAGTGTTTTGTAGCATTTTTTTACTGAAACAAAAATCTATGCACGTTTTCTTATTCTTTTTCTTGTTTCTGCTTTTATTGTTTATTTTTGCTTTATATTAGTTTGTTTTTACATTTTATGTTGAATTTCAATAAAAGTTCCCCAAAAGAAATGGTTTTTCACTCAGGGTCATTCCAAAAGATCCAAAATAAAAGCATGATAGTTTCCGAAAAGATTAATTTGAGGTGGTAACATTATTGAACTATAGAATAACGCATTCATGTACTTTCTTCAAATTTCTATTAATAGTTAAAACAACGATATATTTTTAAGTTGAAAACAAAGTTTTATTTATTAAAAATAATGGACTAATCCTTATGTTGAAAAGATTTTCGATTTCCGCTAACATTTTCATAGTTTTTTTACATTTTAAATTGTCACAATTTAGAGATCTCCCAAGTTAATATTTTTTAAAATCGGGTGAACCCTAATGTTGATATTTTTAAGATTATATATAAATGCAATAATTACAATTTTAAAATAGGCCTAATAAATATAACTATAATATATATAACTATATATAAGGAGTTTTTTTTTCGATGTCGTTGAATAAACCCATTTGGTAATCGTACTGATTGCAATTAATTAAAAAATATATAATATCAACTTAAGGTTTCATCATTTACGCATTAGGGTGAGATCCGATTAAAAAAAGAAAAATTTCAACGATAATGGGCGATCATTCCTTTTTAAAATGTACAAAAATGTTTAAATGTTAAATTGTTAACTGGAATCGACGATGATTTTTCAAAATGGCCATAGAAGCAAGAGCCAGTCAATGTTTATGTTATATGTATTTGTATACGTCTTCTAAACCACAGAAAAAAATGTTTCCACTTTTGTTCAGCCCTAATAAAACTATATTATTATATTATTATATCTATATATTATAAAAAGATAAATCTAAATTTTTTATCATAGGGCGTGTCCGAACTTCCACCGGGCATCCGTCGTTGGATCTATCTGGCCACCGTGTTTGCTCCGAATTCCATGCCACTGATCGCATACGGTCTGATCGTGTCCGGATCGTGTATGCTAATCTTTGTGTTTGTGCGTGCATACAAGAACTTTGTCTTCAACACAGACCCAACGATTGAAATTCTAGAAATGGGACGTCGATCATTGCGTCGCGGCAGCAGCTTTCTGGTTCATCAACAGCATCGACTGATGGTGCAACGTGACAGTTACGTGCTGCTTAAGACTACAAACAACAACAATGACGTAGATGTAATTTAATTTACATCGCAGTATGTAAGTGCAATTATAATACATAAAAATCATTTGTGATTTACTGGTTTCCTGTAACAATTAAAAAGACTCAAGCACCCCTAAATTACGTCCACACGCACAGACTTGCCAAAATCAGAAATATCACAATCGTTTCCGTCCACACACACAATCGTGTTTTAACTTTAAGACCTTGTAAATATTTTAGTAAGTAAGTAAACAGCTAAAAAAGTGATACACGCAAACGTTTTTTGTGCGTTTTATTTGCTCACAAGTCACGATTATTCTTAAGAATCACATGTATATAATATAGAATCTTTTCTATATTTTAATCTCCGGGTTGGTGGCAAAAATGATTCTTGTAATAATATACAAGATATAAGAATCCCTTAGCAGATGTAAAAAACAAGTTTTTTTCCATAATGCCGTAATTTACGTGTCACCTTGTGTATGTATACAAACATGTTTTATTGTGCCAAAAAAATCAAGTGTCTTGCTGGAATATATAGAAACTAATTAAGTCCAACGAATTTATATTTGTTAATTCCAATAAATAATTTGTATTTTATTTTCCAATATCAATTTCGTACTTATAGCTATAAATTAAATGTATATTCTCTTTTTTATTATTTTCTTATATTTTAAGCCAGTTTTTGTGTGTAGCCCAAACGGGACACATTTAAAAGATATTTCGAAATAAACACAAAAATAAACTTATTTTTTAAATTGAACAAACTTTTTTTTGTTTGCAGCAAAAGTAGTTCTCTTTGAAAGAAAACGCATAAAAACAGTATTATTTTCTGTATTATGTGTTCACGATCAAAAGCTCATTTAAAGCTCTCGCGCACACATTGCACGAATACACACAACTTCTGTGAAAATATAAATCATACACACAAAGAATAAACTAAATAATCACGAATCACCCCTCATTCCACAAAAGCGCACCCGCACACACACACACACAACCACATCTACAAACATACAAGCAGTGTGAGAGGGAAAGAGTCGACTTAAGCATATATATATGGTTTGATTTAACGATATGTCAAGAACAGAAATTGAAGTTGCGTTCTAGGTTATGTGTATGTGTGTGTTTGTATGCGCCTTTTCTGTGATGTTATTTGCTACTAAAATTAGATTGGAATAAATCGTTTGGATTTATATAAATAGATGTTTTTTAGGAGAGCATTACGTGCTTGCGAGTATACGAATTCACTTAAATACACACACACATACACAACAACACAATGGTTACAATCAAAAACACATTACATAATAAATATATATAGAAGGTAAGTGTATTTGTGTGTGTGTGTGTGTGCATTTATTGCGAATTCAGAAAGCTCGGCGTTCGCGCGCGCAATAATTAATTTAGTGAACGCAATAATTGCCGGTGGCTTCGCTTTTAAGATATTTATAGCCCTTGTAATTGATGGGCGGTACAGAGAAGATGAAAGGAACGTTTTGTGCTTTGATGGAGCTGGTGTGTGTATTTTTTAAGTATTTTTGATTTGGTAAGTGAACATAATTGAAAAGGTAAGTTAAATACAGAAGATGGCATTTAAATATATTTGCTTAACCATGTTTGGGGCACTATCGATTTTATAGTATATTGGATTTTCTTATTTTTGGATGCGTTATAAAATAAACTATTTATTAAGAAAAAATATATAGAATGTGTATACAAATAAGAATAAAATAAAATATAGGTATAAATTAAAATTTCACTAAGAAGTCTTATTTAATAAAACAGCATATTTAATTTATATTTAACCACGCTTCTAAGGTTAAAGTAGTGAATTGAAATTTTGAATTAACTCAACAAAATATAAAATTTATAAAAATATTTAGAGTTTGTTAACTTATTCTTGGATATAGATAAAAACTCCTGGGATATAATCAACTTTTGCGAGTTTTAGAAAAAAAATGTTACCAAACAAAAGTTGAATCATTTCTTATTAATAATCTATGTTTATCCGGCAAAAATAATTTGGTAGTTGTCCAAAGCCTGTGGAGCATTAACAGACAACATGTTTTTGCAAACTTGTAAAATACCAAACAAAAACCGATTTTTAGTATTTTTAATAGCATTGTTATTAATAGGTTCCATTGCAACTTGTGGTAAAAATGATTTATCGACTTTATCAAAAAAAGTTACATATTTAAATATCCCAAGTTATGGCGTATAACTAGTGCAAATAGCAGGAGTTATCTATATCTGAAGTTGACTAGATATATAAAATACAAGTTTTGATTTTTTTGATAAATATCGTGAGTTGTAAAAAATAGGTATAATACTATTGACACTTTTTTGTGGTTTTAATGGAGAGAACAATGATCTACATCATCTTGCTGCGGTCACTGAGTGCTTTTTTTAAAATTATGGTGAACAAAAACTTACATTTTCTCTATGATTTACTAAAAGAATTACAATGTAATTATTATAATTATTATATAATTATTATATTCCAACGGAAGTCAAATATCTTATTTGTGATCAAATATAAAACATATGTATTATAGGGCAGAGTTTACACATGTGACTACGAGTTGCTTGCTTCTTTGCATGTTTGGTAGTATATTGAATTTGTTTTTTGAAATCTATAATTAATAATATTATTATTTGTTTAAATATAAGCAAAAAATGAACAATAATATTTTAGTTTTAAAATATATCAAGCCAAATTTAGCGAGCACAGGAACAATAAATTTAAAAAATATCAACATCCAAAAACAATTAAATGATAAAATTGCATAACAAAGAAAAAACTCCAAAAAACCAAACATCCAAAAACTCTACATATTTATACACATCCCCAAATAGTTTGTAATTCATTGCTCAAGATTATATTTTACTCCGTTCCCTGGTAAATACTATTTTAGTTTTTGATAGTTTTTTTCCCTTTTTTGATACTATTTTGCTTGTTATACTTTAAATAATTTTTATAAAGTCATTTTTTAGTAATTCAAAGGAAAATAAATGATTTTTAAAAAGGTAAACATTATTTACTATAGAATGAAAATGACTAAAATATGAGACAATAGATTTTAAAAATGTGTGATTTTGTCTCTATTGTTAACTTTAAAACTTTTCCTCAAAACAAAGTTCATGAGTATTAGTAAATATTGTTTTTGTTTACACAATATTATATCCAAAAAATGATTAAAACACGTGGGTATAAGGATAATATCATTATCAAATTTGCGTTTTTCTGAAAAAAAAAGATCATTTATCATCGTGTTTACAGATAAACCGATTTAAATAATTTTGGCGCAATTTAAATGCAATTTTCAATTTTAAAAATATATTTTTATTTCTAAGATACATTTTTATTAAATACTAAAAAAATATATTTTAAAACTATTACAAAAACTAGCACCGCTCGTGCGCCAGTCTTCCGGTTCAATTGTAAATGCGGGTGTTGAAAACGACTAAAAAGCTCTGTATAAAGCTCTACTTAACAAATTTATACGCCAGTCTCATTTTCTGCACACGCCAAAATAGCACCGGTACACAAACATAATATTAAGATTCATGCATGCGCTAACGTAAAAACACACCACAAAATTGCGCCATCTGTACGTGATATATTATAACTGAAACTGATGCATTGAATTGTGATAGTCGGGCCGGTTTGAAGCTCCGCCATGATGCAGGTGTTGTTGCTGATGATGGTATTCGGGTCTGTTGTACCGACTTGCAGTTCGACTCGAGAACTGTGAAATAGTGTCGTCGCCGGCCGACATGTGGTGCGGCGGTGCTACCAAAAGCACTGGCTGCAAGTTCAACGACTTGCGAGAGCCGGCTATGCTTACGGCATCCGTCAGATATGCATTGTTCACCTCACCTGTGAATTAGCACAACGAGACAATATGACAATAAGACAATGTAGTGCTGGCGTTGCACATATTAAAGAAATAAAAATATTACCTTTGTACATTGAACTTTGGTACATGGGCTCTGGCTGGAGGCGAACGTGTCTCGTGGCCAGAATAAAAGCAAGCGTGGCCAAGATGCATCCGTCAATACAGGCTGAAAGAAACGTTTTTTTTTTAAATATTTATCATATTTTAATTGCAAGAAAGCTTACCAATTATCGCCAATGGATAAGCCCACCGGACACCGCATAGTCCCAACTCGAAACGATTGGATTCGGGCCCACAGATCTTGCGGAACTCGTTTGAGTTCCATCCGAATGGAAAAGCCACGCATCCGACGATCATACAGATGGCTATACGAACAAAAAAACCTCTATCTTTAATACATATATAAACGAATATAAGTGAGGTATACACCTGAGCAATTTCTTTTTTAATTTATTATTTTATTAGGCAATCGCTTGCGTTCGACTTTGCGCATGCATGAGCTTAAGTAAGTGCTAGGTGAGAGCTTGAGCGTGCAAGTACACAATTAACTTTTAATTTTTATTTAAATGCTAGTTCCTATGTGTTGATATATCGTAGATTCTATACATGTTTATAACGTCGTTTATATACAAACATATATAAGACTTTATATATAGGTATATAAACATAACTAAATTAGTACACGTAATCCATCTTCGGAAACACGAAGTGTATATAACTTACATTATTTATATTCACGCTTGAACTCGCTGAACTGAGTGATTTTTGGCGGTAAAACTGTTACTTTTCAATTTTGGCAGAGCAGAACTAACGAACGAACGAACGAGATGCGGTAATTTTCTGCAGTTTCAGATTGTAAGTGGCTGCATATAAGTGATCGCGAGATAATCAGCTTGTGCGGTAAGGCAACATAAAAGTGTGAAATAATTGTTATAAATTGTGTTTATTGTATACATATATTTTAATAGGTAAAAAGGTACATATAATCATCCACATTTAAGTAAATTGGTATAATAGTTGCGTAATGTGGTTGGTGTAATTGTTTTAAAATTATTGTACGACAATATTTATTGGGTTAGAATACTATTTTATGTAATATTTATTATTTTATATTTTTATAAGATACAGATTATAATATACATAATAATTAATGTAATTAATATAATTTTAGTATTTGTTTTTTTACACATATTACATAAGTATAGTTTTGTATTTCCAATAATTAAAATACAATTTATTTAATTTTATAAGAGGTATATTTTTTACATTGAAAATATTTATAAAATGTATAGAAAAAATAAATGTTTATTAAAATTAGCACGCGTTTTGCTATAAAATCAACAAAAAATCGTGTGCATTCGCACTTTCATTTAAAAAAGCTAGAGTTTTATTTATAAAAGAACATATTATGAAAAGAAAAAGATATATATTATTAATATATTATTATGTATTAAATTTTTAACAAATAACGACAAATTAAATTTCACTATTCACTTGAATTGAATAAATGATACATATAAAACGTACGACATTTAAATTGTATATATTTATATTATATTTATAATGTTTCTATTTGAACGAAATATATAATTCCAAACCAGAAATCTATAAAACCTAGTGAAGAATGGCTTTTGCTGTGAATTTCTAAAAATAAATGTACTGTGTGTAACATAGATTTTTTTCTTTAAAAAATGTATTGATCGACAATTTTTAAATATTTGTGAATGATGGGTATTCTTTGAATTGAATATTAATATTTAATTATTAACCGTTGTCTCTAAATTTATATTATTTTGTTTTTAATTTTTGTCATATAATTAGATATTTTTTGTCTTTAATGATTTTGTACTGAATTTTTAAAATATATAATTTTGGTTTTTGAAATTAATTAATTAATCAATTATTCTTCTTTATATGATAAACATCTTTAATGTGGATTGATAAAATCATTGCATTTGTAAAAATCAGTTATTTTACAAGAACATATCTTAAATTTTTTTGATAAAAGGCACTATTTTTTATAATATAAACTATATAACTAACATGTATATTTAATATTACCAATACAAGCACACATAGAAATGACTTGATATTTGATAATGAATATCATCTTTTAAAATGAAATTAATCAACCCTATATACAATGTTTTTTTTATATAAATTCTCAACTCCTCTTTCTTGGTATAATGTATTAGTTTATTTTATTTGGGCAGTAAAAGGTTAAATGTAAAGAAGCTTATATTTTTTATAAAAATTACTTAATCTAGAGCCTTTTAAATTTTTACTTGGTATTCCCCTAATGAGAGGTAGGGGAAAATTTAATAGAATGCATTGTCATAGGCAACAAGTTCATGGGCAAAGTTTCACAACACATTAGATGACAGGAATTTGGTTAATTAGGCCGCATAAGAATCCGTGCAAGCAAGCAAGATCACAGACACGCGAAACTAATATAGAGAATTTAAAAAAAAAAGTATAGATTTCATCTTTTTTATAAAATGGTATTAAATTATAAATAGGCACTTCAATTAAATATGACTTTATTACTTTACGAAATAAATATCATCTATTATATTAAAAAAAGTATTCAAATTTTCAGAGATAAATTTTATACCATGTTTGGATTCAATATGTTGTCTACTAAAATACTTCAACCGTGCACCGCATAATGCACTAGAGATTTTCAAGATGCCCACAATAAACTGTAAGTTCGATTGACTTAAAAATTCATCAGGTTCTGGGATTACGACTCCGATAACAAATACTTTTTTGAAATAAAATATTGTTTATGGAGGTTTTTCCTGTTTTTAACTCAGATTTTAATAAAACACATAGTTATTTGTAAGTTTTTTTTTTAATTTTAATTGAATAATAATCCAAATGATTTTAAGGGAAAGGCAATTTTTCTTTATAGGCGTTATTTAAATCTTTTTTCGTCTAAATAATGTGTATTGAGGATATTATTTTTTATTAATTTAAATCATATTTATTCTTCCTTTTTACATACTTTTTTGCTATAGGGTAAAGTAATTTATAAACAGAATTTCTGTATTTTTTACATATTTCGGTTAAACATATATACAAGGTAATATTATGAATTAATTCCAATTGATAATATTTTCTTAGACAAATTTCACCTTTTTGTAAGTAAAGATTTTTTATAATTTTTTAGGGTTGTACATAATAAGATTATTTCGGGGAATGAAAGAAGAATCATTTTTTATTAAGAATAATAATATTAGGTGGTGTGACAAAAAAGGTTTAAGAACCTTCAGTACCTTTGATTTACTATATTACTTATTTCCATATATATATTATATATAGGGATATATATATATATATATATAAATATATATTTACACATTTTTTAAATAAATAATTTAATGATAATATAAATAATTCCAAAATGTATAAGTTTTAAAATGTCAGAAATACATTAAGTTATACAAAAAATAATTAAAGTCGCATTTTCAGAAAATGTGTATTTAGTTCTTTTTACCGATATGTGTTTGAGTTTACATTGTTTCCATTTTATTACTTGTAGCCGAATTTCCTGTAAAATCCGGGGAATGTTATTTTTTCGGAACCAGGGTCGATTTTATGGTGTTGATGGTAAACCGAATTTCTGACTTTATCATTAGTTCTAAGACACTTAGGTGCAATACCGTTCAACCATATAGCGTTTCGAACCAACAAAATCAGCAGAACTCTTCTATTATTTATTATATCAATGTATTACGCATTATTATACAATTATACAATTATACAATTTGCATATGCATTCAGAAAAAGACACGTCCGCTCTGGCAGACCAACTATATGTATAAGTTCTATATAACTTATAACTTATATCTTTTTAATACATCTTTTTCTAGCCACATGCTACATCCCGGTTCATTGCTGTGCCGAAAACGTACAAATACACAAATTGCAAGTAATTTAATCTTACATTTTATTTCATTTTCAAATATATATTTCTTATATTTTTCTTGGCATTTAAAGACCTAAAATCAGCGAAATACCTTTAGTAACAATATAAATTTATAATATAGCTCAAAATCCATTTTGAATTGTGAATATTTATAGAAAATCTCTTACAGGCCCAATTCTTCTTCAGTATATTGATCTAGTAAAAGTGGTTTTAATTAAATTCAACTCTTTTCCTTGAAGATTCTCAAATAAAAGTATTCTGGAAATCATGGGTTGTATTAATTTCTCGTACACATCCGGTCTGGCGATCTTGATTAACACAAATGTTTGTGCAGCATACGCACGATCTTGTTTCGATTTATAAACCATGTTACTTGCACATACGAGTTCTCAAGTTTGATACCAAGACGGCTCAGTCGTAACAGCAGAAGCCAGCATCTTGTACGCAAACTCGATTTGTGCAAATTCAAGAAAATAACCGATACTGGTTTTTAAGTGCATTTATTTCATTTGACGCCAGTTTGAGGTGAGATCTGTGTCTGAATCACCTTCTGTTTGCATGTTTAAACATGTGTGTGTATGTGTGAAATATTTAGAAAGTTTGTGCGATCGTGACATTGACAATCAATGCAATATTATATTATTTCTTTAATTTTAATTTCAATTACCTAATTTAAATTTTACAGTTTCTCCAAAATAATAAAATCAAAATGTAGATTAAAAATTTATATTGAGAGCAATGCCATCAAAGAGCACATTTATTACTATATGGTGGGTGCAATTTGTGCATGATTATATATTTATGAAACAATTTCGTTTTAATTACAATAATCAAACCGTTTTTAAACCTTTGTGGTGCAACGTTTATAAAAATGACAATTATATATGTAATGTGTTAAGCGGAAAATGTGTTTGCTTCTTTTCAGAAAAGCGTACAGGAGCCGTTATTATATTGCAATAGCGGAATAGCGCTCATAATTGTATGCATACATATTTAAAGCAAAACATTGTGTTTGAAATTGCATATTATTATAAATCTTTTTTCCAGAGTGTTTATATTTATTTAAGTTTATACATTACAGTATGTAATAGAGTATAGTTAAATTGCCATTGTTTTTGTCTATACATATTAACATATTAGTAAACGCAAGACGATGCAGATAAAGCGAGTGTATAAAGACAGAGCGACCGAAAACGCGTCAGTTACAATATTTTTTTTCAATGGACAGAAGAAGAAAGACTTTCTTTGCTTTAATCGGCATATACAATTATGAAAGTTTGTATTCACTTTACACTCACATTATTTTTACTCTGTAATATAAGCGTATTTGATACATGATTGTGATTAGTTAGTTACTATTTCATAAGAAATGGTGAGAAAATTAAAATGTGATTCAAAACGAATGATAAAGTGAGCATTCTGTGAATGAGAGACATACTTTTATGACCGCACAAGTATTCGTTGTTTAATAAGTCAAGTTATTACATTGTTGTTGTTTTTTTGGTTTTCAATACTTGCATTTTAATACAATAATGATAATTTAATAATTCTAAGGTAATTTACGTTTTATTGCGATATAATGTGTTTATTAGTCATAAAGTAGACTGCAATCGTTGATGTAGAGAGAAGCTTTGAAAGAAGTATCCCACGCGAGAAAAAATGTTAAACTTCACGAGAAAAGAGGACAGAATCTAAAAAAAACCTCTTCGAAGAATTTTAAAATACTAATATGAAATATATTATTTTATTCATTTGCGATCTAAATACGAATTGAATAACATATCTTTTATAATGTCTTATGCAGCTATGTTGAGTTATATCTTACTAAACCTCTTAATCAGGCCGGTATAAACTCCACTAAATGTGCCCCTTTTGCTAAATAAAGACTGAATAAAACCTTATTTATCGTAAATAATTTTAAAAAATAACTGCAAAATGTCATATTTAGCAACAGACACACACGTTTCTTGGACAGCACTAGGCAGAGGAGAGATGTAATTTCCTCTCCTCCAACAATAACACATGAAAAACGTCATGCCTGGGCTTGAACTCAAGAACCCTATATGCCTCAGCGACCTAGTATATTACGCCAGATCCACATCTACCACTTTTGAAATAAACTAGTTAACAAAAATTATTCAAAATATTTTGTTTGGTCCCTTTATTATTTACCACAATTTTTTTGATGATTATAAGTATAAGGGCTTATAAGTGAAAGGCCCCAACCTTAAACGAAAAAACAGGTTACATTTTATTTGTCAACAAAATAAAAATCCCCTTAAAAGGAAGATAAGGTAGGGCGCAAAAAATGTAAAAAATATCAAGGAGCTTAAGGTAATCCTTTTTTGAAAAGCGTCCCATGAATTAATTTTTAGAAAAAAAATATCCTAAAGTTTTAAATTAAATTTTAAAATGGTAAACATTTAAAACTTTTAATGCAGCATCGAAATTTGAATTTTAAAACATTTTTGTAACGATAATTTGTTTTCTCAATATTTTGGGCCATTTGCCAAATTTTATAAGTCCAACACTGACTGAAAACTAGATGTGGACTTTCATAAATTAAATTAAATAAATGTGTTATGCATAATTCAAATAATTCCATTTAAATAATAAATTCATAATGTTGATTGAATTAAATGAAAAAAGAGGACCAACAGTAAATTCAGTAGCCGTATCAAAAAGATGCAATTTAACTATATATATAAGTTTAAATGCGTGGGAAATGCATGAACTTCTAAAGATCCATTTATATACGCATCAACAAAGCATCTTTGTTTAAAAATCCCGACACGGAGTCTGGCAAGCAATTATGAAATGCATCTTTATAAAATTATATTATTATATTTTATTATACATGCAGTTTAAACCGTATAATATAAACTGTAAATACGATTATACAATTGATCACGTAATGTTGTATAAAGTATATTATATTATTGAAAAAGCGGAAATTACTTCCGTATTTAAATCACGTAATAATTCTACAAATACCAAAACCTCGCAAAATTCCATAATTCCAAAAAAGTGCACTCAAACATTACAAAACACAATGCGTCTTTCTCAAAAATAGTGTATAAATATAATATATGTTTGAAGTACATTAAACTAAATAATGCGGTTCTACCTGACAGAATCTGCATCCAGCCGCAAATGTGAAAGACGGTCGTTGATTTCATGAAGAACATCAGCACGAGCGAGCAAATGGTCAGCACTGCGGTGACCACTGAGAGACCCACGAATATCGTTGCTACCTACAAATGGAAATGTTTAGTTTTATTTTGTAGGTTGTAGATTGATTTAGCCGTATTGCTTTAGGTAATATACCTGAAATGGAACCGACGGAACGGAGAGAAGATCGCTGAGCTGCTTCTGACAATTATCTGCAGACTCATCTTTCTGGCACACCTGCCACAGGCCTAATCGACCAGCGTTTTCTGAGTCCAGGTCACCGACCCATTCTGTTTGATTGAATTAATAAATATATTTCTATCTGTACTCTCTACTTTGACTAAACAGATATATTGCAATTGTATATATACCTGGTGTAAAGAACGCCACCGCTGCTATTATTGCATAGCAGATTGTGAAGATTGCCCACAAGACAGCGATTGCCTTCGAATTGCGGATGTAGTCTGTGGCGTACATGTGGGACGAATCCACGTACTCGATTTTGGATCCCATTTTATTTATAAGGATTGTGATTCTTTTTAGCTATTAAACTTTTAAAGTTTTTGTTTTTGTATTAGGTGATTAATTTATAAACAATCAATACACACTTTCAAAGACATTTTCCTGTGTTATTAAAAAGTAAAACCTTAAATAATTAGTAAAATTGAGATAAATCTTGATAACGTAAACAAAAAGTCTCGAAAGTTATATTCGTGCACTGCCTACGGGTATTATGTCAATCAAATGTATTATATGTATTTATTGTATATATGTATACATATAATATATGTGCACAAACTCAAACATACACAGAAATTATAAATAGTAGAACTAGTTATTTAGTTTCATAGGTAAAAGAATATGTATCATATATTCGGTAAGCGTGCAATACGCGACGTCATGACAGTATGCTGTTACCTTAGTATGCGTTGACCTATTGAGCAACCTTTTACGAGACGAGGTGCGCGATCGCAAGACATTCATGTTCAAATAGATTATACTACGGTATTATATGCGTCAATATATATATATATATATGATTTACTGGGTGCATCAAAAGCAATGTTCTACAGACATTCTTTAATGTCTTTAACATATTTTACTGTTGAAAACCACTAACAAATACTTGCAAAATATATATTTGATCATAAATTATTTAAATTAAATTACCATTCATTACTAAATTATATTTCAAAATTATGGGTTTTAAATCAAAAAAAAATAGTTTATTTATAAAAATGTACTTTAGAAAAAATGTATGTGCTCTTAATAAATAAGAAAAGGTAAAAACTATGTTTTAAAACAAAAATCTTATATATATATATATATATATATTTTTTTTTCATTTTATACATATATAGATTTTTTTAAAAAGTGTAGAGCTAATAATTTAAACCGAGGTAAAATGTTTTGAATTGAATGGGTTTTCACTACTTATATTACCTTAGAGCAGAATAATTAAATATTAGAGCACCGATATTAGAGCTCCAAAACCAAATCAAACGACTCTTTATTATACTCTGCACATCATAACAATTTGGGGACAGATTTTGTGAAACTTAATAGTTTAAAAAGGCCTCCGATCAATTGTTACTCGAAATTTTAAAACAAAATCAAAATCTTATTCGAATGCTGTCAGAAAAGCTAAAAACATGAATCCTACTGAACTGGTTAACCCACACCGAAGTGCAGAGGCCACTATAGAGTATCTAGCAACATATAAATGGTACAGGCTAGTTGTTCCGTAAGGATGCAAAACAGCTGGACGATCAAGCAAAAGTTAGATTGCTTTCGTGAAAACTCCGCTTAGTTGGGCATGAAAAATATAAAAAACACAATTTACCAGACAATTCTAGTGATATTTCTTATGTCTATACTGTGGTTTGCTTGACAAATATGACATTAGAGCACGACTACAAGCAATAATAGATACTGAAACAGACGCAATTGGTACTCTGGACACAATGTTAGAAGAATGCCAAAAAAATCTAAAATATAACACATACACGCACTTAAAAACAGAAGCTATAGTCAGCAGCAGTAAATCCAAATTTTGCTCAAAAAAGTCGTCTGCACAAAAATTTCAAATTTGTTACAGTGTACATCAACAATATTCTAGTGAAACTTCAATAAACACGTGGAAGAATATTGGCTCACCGACGAAACAAACAACGTCACATCGTGCTACAAACGCATTAAGAAGACCCATAAATATAATTGCCGAGATCAATTGCTGTTTTTGTAGGCGGTGCCCAACCAAGATACTTCCATCCAATTGGATATATGACACCGCTGGACTATTTCAACTATGGCACTTTCATATTAGTACAATATGCCGAAAAACGAAGATGTTTCTAGGAATTTTTTGGAGAAGGCCTTAGTTGTTGTTCTATTGTTAAAGCCATACTTTCGTTTCAATGGAAAGTGAAATTAGCATTTTTTTAACACTGGCCAGTCTCATATGCTACTATCTGGGCTTCATTATCAACAGACATGGTCGTCGTCCAGATCCTTTAAAGATAGTAAAAGTAATATACATCTCTATATAATGATCGTTTTTTGGTGGCATCAAGTACTATGAATCCATTAAAGCTGTCAAATATTTTGCTTACTCACATGATCCAAATCAGGAGATCATTGTTGATTTTATTAATAACTGTTTGGAAACACTATTTTAGCAAAAGGTTTTCAGTTTTATCAAAAAAAGATATTTTTTTCTCTGTGTACATTTCTACACATTTCTATTTATGAAAAACATTTTTAAAACGCCAGATTCTATAATCTCGTGAAACATATATGTACTAACTTAATCATTAGGTTTCAAGATTTCTTTGTTAAATTAATAGTCCGATTTGGGTAAATTATTTTTAAAATATTTGTAAAAGTATGATCTTCCTTTTTTGCTAAAATAAAAATAGAATGCATACAGTTGGAATACCTTTCAAACAATATACTATGTCAGCAAATCTGATAAAAATTGATCGTAATTTAACCAAATAACTGTAAATGTGCCTTTTTTAGGATATATCGTAAAATTGGCTCAAGAAATAAAAATAGTTAGCATATCCCATCTTCTACTAAAAAACATCATATCTCCACACAGGTGAGAGATATACTTTTCTACAGTAGTGAATAGAGGAAGGATACGGCTGGTAAACCACTACAGTTTATTTATTTTCCTAATTTCCCCAATATTCTCAGACTCAAAATTTAAAATATATTATCTGATAATTAAATCGTTATAGTAAAGTGGAGACATTTACTTAAACATGTAACGTTTTATCTTAAATTAGCGTTTATCCTTTTTACACGTTTTAATTATATAATTTTTTTTCTGACAAAATTCGTAAAATTAGAAAATTGGATAAATTATAGTGGTTAAGAAAGCTTTATCCTTTCTCCATGCAAAGAAAATAGAAAAAACGATATTGCTTTATTCAATCTGGGGCATCTAATGTAACATTTACATCCATTCTCGGATGATGGCCCAGAGACTTAAATCAATATAATATAATCTTTGTATAAAGCAGCATCCTTAAGATACAAATGGAACATGTTCAATGTCAATTTGCGTGAAAACTTCAAGTCGTACAATAACATTACAGTCGATGAACAGTTCTTTCCTTACCGAAGAAGAACACGCCGAAAAATATTCCTGAAAGAACTGGTCAGAGATTTATGCTTGCCATCGATTCAAGAACGGAGCTTAGACCCACTGACTACTCGATACTATTTTGTCAAAACAGCTATGGGGAGCCTACTCTGCTCGATAATCGCTAGTTCTTTTATTCCACAAGCACTTCCAGTCGCCTAACGAGATAGCACTGGTCGTTTGAAGGTGCAAATTGCAAGAAATGTCATAATTATGACAGAATATAGAGAAAGTCTAGGAAGTGTTACCAACTTTTTTATAACCCTGTTTGCGATTTGCCCACTTCACCTGCTTCGGTAATTTGTTTGGACTGCAATACTAATATTTCACATAAAACTTATACAATGTTTCATATAATAAACTAGTGCATTTGTTTGGTTTGAAACCCAGGTATACCTAAGGTCAAATCCGCCATAGCTTAGAAAAATGACAAAATAAAATACCTTCTGATTATAAAAAATCTATTTTTCTTTTTTTTATTATGTAATAATGATTTTCTAGGGATGTCATGGAACCTCAAAAAATTCAAAACTGTGGAAAATAAATTGTTTTGGCCTGAAAGTACGAAAGTTACACGGTTAAGAATTAATGGTCAGTTAGGGTTAAATTTGAACTTATGGGTACGGTGTTAGCATCAGTCACAAAACGTCAACAACTTCAAAACGAGATACACGGGCATTAGTTAAAGCAAAGCGACGTCTAGCAATAGCCAAATCAGCGCATCGAGACGAACTCATTCGCACCATTACCTTCCAAATCGGAACAGCCTAAACTAACGGATACCTAATAAGGATCGAAAACGGCCACAATGAAAATACTTATAGAACAAATATATAAAGTTTTAATATTTTATATTACCATTATTTGTAATTAAAATAGAAAAAAAATCTATTTGCTAATCTCTCCGACTTCTTCCGCATAATATTGTCTAATGTTTTTATTTAATTTATGTTTAATATCTGAAACCATGTCGCAATGTTTTTGACTTTGACAAATTGAAAAGATAATCTGTATTGTCATCATAGTCATCACTGCAGCCCGATTTTGCTGGAGTTATCCTTATATATAAAGTAAACGCAAGACCGGGCAGATTATAGGGCAAAAAAACTAATTTTAAGTTTTTAATTCATTTTTGACGTATAAAGCTGGATTTAAATTGTGAAACACTGCTGTGTGCAGAACATGTGAGTAAGATGGAATTATAATATGACGCTTGTGCAAGAGTGACGAAGAGTGTTTCCTGTCGCATTTGCAGAGAAAGGATGTGAGCGTGCCGGCGAAAAAGTTGTTTTAATACGTTTTTTCTTTGTCTATCGTATTATATCGTATTGTATCTATTCTTTTTAAGCATGTTTTGCACACAGCAGTGTTTCACAAAGTTCAAGGTAACCCCGCTTAAAGCAATGAGGAAAGGAACTTCCACTTGTACTATTTTCAGCAATTGAGAAAGTTAACTTCTGAACTTCTATATATATATATCAATAAAAGGTGTCAAATATGACAAATGACACACATGTGTATTGGAAAACTGACTTAAGACATAAGTAAGTAACATCACATTGATCTATTAATTAAAAGCACACAGTTATACAATTAATATAAAAATAAGAAATTATTCTTAGTCACCCTGCGATCTCTCTCTATAATACACAATAGGTATTCCATAAATGGAGAGCAGGAAGCCGCGCATAAGACACCACAAATCGTTTGCGTTGCATGCATACTTGCATTATGTTGAAGCCACAAGAGTGCGTGTATATAGCTAATATATGTACTAAACTAGAGTATATAATAATTATATAAAATAAGTGTGAAAAGGGCAGTTCCTTATCATAAGATACATATCAAAACAATACGAGTATATTTGCACACACACACACAAACTCATTCACGCAAATACGCCAAATACAACTTTAGTTTAAGAAACACTAAATTGTATTCCTTATGTATTTCTTGAGTCATTTAGTTACAAGTGTATGAGTGAGCCTAAACACTGTCTGTCTCTGTGTACCTACACATAGATATATTATATACATATACACATTACACACACATATATATATATATATATATATATATATACGTATGTAAAGATATTTGTGCTCAAGAAGTATGTCGTAAGCAAACAAAAATGTTGTTGTGTCTTGTTTTTTTTGTTGGTTAACACTTTGTTCTCACACAGTATCGCACTTTTTTGAATATTTGTATTTAACGAGGATTTTCAGCGAGAATACCGTTCATCACATATACCACTTATCACCTGCACTCACGCCGGATTAAATTAATATACTTATTTATTTTAATTTTATTCGACACAGGAGAGTTTCTAGTGACACGACATCGAGACACCGATATTCTTGTATATATACCCACGGAACTGAAGTATTTTGTCTAAGGTCGACTTGCGCGCCACTTGCTTAACGAGGACTGACGACTGACTGAAGTATATATTACATTTCGTTTTTAGAATGGCCTAAAATCAAGGTGTGCGAGTAGACGCGAAGGTGTATCGCTGTCGTCTCCGACTTCGTCGTTTTGAATGTGTGTTTGAGCGTGTGTGTGTGCCACCATTCACCATTTGCATTGTATTCGTGTTTGCGTGTCTCTTTTACCTGTTACGCGCACAGGTAAATCCATGGAACTGGCAGCTGTGCCGCGCCGGACGTGCAGCACACAAGATGCACGGTAATGCAGAGTTCACAGTAAGATGGATGCTGGCCAGGGATTGTGAACCTTTAATTTAGTCATTCATTTGATTTTTTTGTTAAGGCAATTGGCTAGTACTATTTTTTGTGTTTTATTAAATGTTGGTAAATTTATTATTTTACATGCCACAATTTTATATAGCTTATGAAAAATATATAGTTTTGCTACTAGTTTAATATAAATAACCATTGTTTATTTTTTTTTTGATTATGATTACGGTTTAGCAAATGTTTTTTTAATTCACATTAAAAAATAGAACTTTTTTGACCTTCACAAGAAGCATATAATTCTCTTGCACATCTAAATTGAATCTATATTTGTATTCTTCAATAAATATATATTATTCATAAATTTATAATCCTATTCTTTAGTATCCGGCTTCGCACGGAAATGCTTATACTCTACTACACTAATATTTTTTTATTTTAAATTACTTAGAAATATAATAATCTACTCTCACGTGCATAAAGATGAACTTTCAGTGCATTTTTTATCTGTGTTCAAATAAAAAAACTTCAACTTAAATATTTATGTTTACAACATCATTATATGCTTCAATTATTTTTTTATTTATAAATATATATTCAAATTAAAAGTGGTTTGAATAACTTAAAACTTTCTAAGATATTACGTTTTTTTAGTGACACACATTTTCGTGTGTACTAATATGCTTCATTTAAAACGAACTTGATTTCTAAAACAATCCTACGATGTAATTTAATGCACTTTGAAATCGCCCTTTTACTTGCAGTTAAGAGATGTAATTGAACTATATGGACTGTCGTACCTAAATAAACCTTTTTTGTACTTAAAACTTTTCAAATAAAACTTTGAAATACAAGATTAAAATAAAACTGTCAATAAATAATTTAGCATAATTTAAAAATTGAAGTTTGCTGGATTTAGACTATTGCAACAACGTGTTATATGAACGTTGATTGCGGCAGTCATTTCCACTGCCCCCGTTTTAGTGAAACAATTTTGTCAAAGAAGGCCACGTGTTTTATTTAAACTTCCGCTGTCAATGATATTTAATATTTTAAATAAGATTTTTTGCAAATCAAAAAAAAGGTAAGTAAGTATTTATCGATGACTATCTAGTAAAAAAATGGTAGTCGTCCGAAGCCATTTGATAATTTTGGAGCCTACTCAGGTGAGTCTGTAATTATAGCAATGAGTCTGCAATGGCCACTGACAGACAATTGACAGCCGTTTATCATTAAACTATAAATTGACAAAATATTGCACGTTCGTACAATAGTATAAGTGCAGCTTATAGCGTTGCACTATTTTTACTCCAATAACTCTAATTTCGAAGCAATCGGTTGAGTAAAATAATCCTTATTGCTCTATTTCTCTATTTCTATTTCTAACACAATCCTCACATATAACTCTCTCTCTCTCTTATTTTCTCCCAATATATCGATCACAAGTGAGATAGGTTTGCAATCGTTTATATTAAAGTTGTTTTTAAATAAGTTATAAAATAGCTTATTATTCCGTCCTAGGTGAAAGCGGTATATATTCAAAACTTACCTGAGTAATCCTATAATAAGATGGTAAATTATATCATTTTTTATTATTTCCAGCCTGCCTATAGTATACTCAAATTTAAAACAAAAGACAATTAAAGAAACATAGTTCCCTCTGAATAAAATTGGTCTTATGATCCCTTCAGAAAAAATAATTTTATTTTCTCTATTTAAAAAACACAAGAAATATTTCGTAAAATTCATGTTTATTTAAAAATATTATTATTATATGTGTACATTTATAATCATAATTTATTATTTACCATGTCGATACGACTTAAAAATTAAAATACTGTTATATAGATTAACTTAAAATACTTTGCGCTGTTGTGTGTATGTGTGTTTAGCAACATATGAAATGTGCTGCGCTGAAAAATACCCTGTTTTTGTTTGTTAACAATGCATCCCAACTGTCTGCTTATTTATACATGAAAATATTATATCTAGCGCAGACATAATGGACGCAAACATAATTATGTTTGTACCATATGTATTATGTTTATCACAAACATTATTATATATTTCGATAAGAAATATAAACATTTTCATTGAAGACATTATATGTCTGTGACAATTTTATTTTCAATATGGGCTGGCACTGCGGTGGGTTCAACTTGTACTCTATTCTCTGGCAACTCAGCATCAACAGGTATAGGGGCTTTTTTC